>CAVLGL010000080.1:38806449-38921449 GCA_963668995.1 Parnassius mnemosyne | reverse complement strand
GCTTCCTCATCCGGCCAGCAGTGAAGGACCACGTCTCAGTTCCGTATGTCATCACCGTATGGCAACACGCACTGGGTGTACAGTCTCGTTTTCAAGTTTTGAGGTATACCTGACGAGAAGATGTGCCGTAATTTCCCGAACGCTGCCCAACCGAGTTGAATCCGTCGATTGACCTCTCGGTCGAAGTTGGACTTACCTAGTCGGACTATTTGTCCCAGATAAACATACTCGTCAACAACTTCGAGCTTAGTGTTCGCAACAACTACCGGCATAGGTGTGACATGGACATTAAACATGATCTTTGTTTTGTCCATGTTCATCTTAAGACCTATCCGTTGGGAAACACTATTGAGGTCATTGAGCATAGTGCTTAGGTCCTCCAGCGATTCTGCCATAAGGACTATATCTTCGGCAAATCGAAGGTGAGTGATGTACTCGCCATTGATGTTGATACCGTATCCTTTCCAGTCCAGAAGCTTTAAAACATCTTCCAATGCAGCGGTAAAGAGTTTCGGGAATATGAAGTCACCCTGTCTTACACCTCTCTGTAATTGGACAGGTTTTGTACTCTGGTTCTGTACTCAGATAGCCATCGTAACCCTACTGTACAAGCACTTCAACACTTCGATATACCGACAGTCAACTTGGCATCGCTGAAGGGACTGCAGCACGACGGAATCAAAGGCTTTCTCATAGTCCACATACGCCAGACATAGTGGCAAATTGTACTCCTCGGACTTCTGTACAATTTGCCGAAGGGTATGTATGTGGTCTATGGTGCTAAAGCCTTTTCGAAAACCGGCTTGTTCGGGAGGCTGGAAGTCGTCAAGTCTGCGCGCGTGACGATTCGTAATGACTCTCGAAAACAGCACGTAGACGCAGCTCAGAAGGGAAATCGGTCTGTAGTTCTTCAAGAGAGCGTTGTCGCCTTTCTTGAAAAACAAGACCACCGCACTTCTGCTCCACGCCTCCGGTGTAATGCCACTATGGAGGACGGAATTAAAGAGCTTCTGAAGGACTTCAAGTACCGGTTTTCCACCCGCTTTCAGAAGCTCTGCTGTAATTCCATCCTCGCCTGGGGCCTTGCCGTTTTTAAGGTGCTGTTTTTAAGGTGCTGGAGAGGCATTCTAATCTCGCTCAGACTGACGTCCGGGATATCATCGGAATAATGTCGGATATGTCGGATATATTATATTAATTTAATATTGTTTTATTTCAAACTTGTATTTCCTGTTGAGGTATTAAGTGTTTTTCTTTTAACTACAGTCGAATACGAATCCACTGCTAAATATAGGCTGCCTTCATAGATTGTCAGGCCTATGAAGTAATTTACTTAAATCAAATCACTCATATAGTACCTAATTAATTTTGCTCCATTGAACTGAGAAAGAAACACCAAGCTCTATTTTATTAGTACCGGCCGATAATTTTCAATATTGGCGTACCAGAATTACCGCACTATTAAAACCCTACTATTAAAAACACATTAGTAGATATACTCCAATTTTATGTCGTTAGTGCTGGACGATTTCTCATCTCTTCACTACTAGGTATATTGTTTTTTAAATTACCGACATGCATACATGTAATTTTATTTCGTTAGTGCTGGATGATTTCTTATCCCTTCACTACTAGGTATATTGTTTAAATTACCGCCATATCGACATGTAATTTTATTTCGTTAATGCTGGATGATTTCTCATCTCTTCACTACTAGGTACATTGTTTAAGTTACCACCATACAGACATGTTATTTTATGTCGTTATATAGTGCTGGATGATTTCTCATCTCTTCACTACTAGGTATATTGTTTAAATTACCACCATAGCTGGATGATTTCTTATCCCTTCACTACTAGGTATATTGTTTAAATTACCGCCATATCGACATGTAATTTTATTTCGTTAATGCTGGATGATTTCTCATCTCTTCACTACTAGGTACATTGTTTAAGTTACCACCATACAGACATGTTATTTTATGTCGTTATATAGTGCTGGATGATTTCTCATCTCTTCACTACTAGGTATATTGTTTAAATTACCACCATACAGACATGTAATTTTATGTCGTTATGTAGTGCTGGATGATTTCTTATCCCTTCACTACTAGGTATATTGTTTAAATTACCGCCATATCGACATGTAATTTTATTTCGTTAATGCTGGATGATTTCTCATCTCTTCACTACTAGGTACATTGTTTAAGTTACCACCATACAGACATGTTATTTTATGTCGTTATATAGTGCTGGATGATTTCTCATCTCTTCACTACTAGGTATATTGTTTAAATTACCACCATACAGACATGTAATTTTATGTCGTTATGTAGTGCTGGATGATTTCTCATCTCTTCACTACTAGGTACATTGTTTAAATTACCACCATACAGACATGTAATTTTATGTCGTTATGTAGTGCTGGATGATTTCTCATCTCTTCACTACTAGGTATATTGTTTTTTAAAATACGCCCATACAGACATGTATTTTATTTCGTTAGTGCTGGGTGACTTCTCATCTCTTCACTACTAGGTACATTGTTTAAATTACCACCATACAGACATGTAATTTTATGTCGTTATGTAGTGCTGGATGATTTCTCATCTCTTCACTACTAGGTATATTGTTTAAATTACCACCATACAGACATGTAATTTTATGTCGTTATGTAGTGCTGGATGATTTCTCATCTCTTCACTACTAGGTATATTGTTTTTTAAAATACGCCCATACAGACAAGTATTTTATTTCGTTAGTGCTGGGTGACTTCTCATCTCTTCACTACTAGGTACATTGTTTAAGTTACCACCATACAGACATGTTATTTTATGTCGTTATATAGTGCTGGATGATTTCTCATCTCTTCACTACTAGGTACATTGTTTAAGTTACCACCATTCAGACATGTTATTTTATGTCGTTATATAGTGCTAGATGATTTCTCATCTCTTCACTACTAGGTACATTGTTTAAGTTACCACCATACAGACATGTAATTTTATGTCGTTATGTAGTGCTGGATGATTTCTCATCTCTTCACTACTAGGTATATTGTTTTTTAAAATACGCCCATACAGACATGTATTTTATTTCGTTAGTGCTGGGTGACTTCTCATCTCTTCACTACTAGGTACATTGTTTAAATTACCACCATACAGACATGTAATTTTATGTCGTTATGTAGTGCTGGATGATTTCTCATCTCTTCACTACTAGGTATATTGTTTAAATTACCACCATACAGACATGTAATTTTATGTCGTTATGTAGTGCTGGATGATTTCTCATCTCTTCACTACTAGGTATATTGTTTTTTAAAATACGCCCATACAGACATGTATTTTATTTCGTTAGTGCTGGGTGACTTCTCATCTCTTCACTACTAGGTACATTGTTTAAGTTACCACCATACAGACATGTTATTTTATGTCGTTATATAGTGCTAGATGATTTCTCATCTCTTCACTACTAGGTACATTGTTTAAGTTACCACTATACAGACATGTTATTTTATGTCGTTATATAGTGCTGGATGATTTCTCATCTCTTCACTACTAGGTACATTGTTTAAGTTACCACCATTCAGACATGTTATTTTATGTCGTTATATAGTGCTAGATGATTTCTCATCTCTTCACTACTAGGTACATTGTTTAAGTTACCACTATACAGACATGTTATTTTATGTCGTTATGTAGTGCTGGATAATTTATCATCTCTTCACTACTAGGTATATTGTTTAAATTACTGCCATACAGACATGTAAATTTATTTCGTTAGTGCTGGAGGATTTTTCATCTCTTCACTACTAGGTACATTGTTTAAATTATTCCGATCACATTACAGAATCAAATACAACCATTAGAATTCAATTTAAAGATTACGTACTCGAAATTTATGCTTATATTGCTATTACTAATTAGTTACTTATTAATTTATTATTTTCCAGTACAAATTTTAACTTTGTAAACTTCTAAGCATAGTGTAATTGTATTACAACACTTTTTTTTGTTTACCTCCCTTTCTTTCAGTGGTTTTATTTTGGAATATATATTTGATTCGATAATTAGATTCGTTATACATACTTACAATTGACCTCGTCGCCACTTGTGTTGTTCACACGTATATGTACAATTGAAGGAGCATCAATAAAACAATTAATATGTAGAAATCGAGACGGTCGGTATACAACGTTCGCTCGCACTGGCGTTCCGTGTCCGTGCGAGAGGGCCTGTCACCGCCGCGTTGATTCATTTATTTAGTTCCGGAACACCACAAGTGGTACCCAGACGGACTCCACCACCAATGATTAATATCACCTAGTAAAATGGTAAAAAAACTCCAGGGAAGTTGCCGACCGTTTAAAAAGGAATAGGTTCTTTTTATAAAGGTCTCTAAGTCGTATCGGTCCAGAAAAACTGCTGGTGGTAGTCGATTCCACAAGGAAGTTGTGCGAGGAAGAAAACCTTTTGTAAATCGTACAGTGGTGGACCGCCAATCATCTAGATGGTATGGATCGTATCGCGAGTTTTGTCGCGATGTGCGATCGTGAAACTAAACGGTTGGAATCAGTCTGAATAATTCCTCAGAGCTCTCCCCGTAGTAGATGCAATAAAATACGCAAAGACATGCAACATCTTTTCGCAGTGCAAGTGAGTCATGCCGATCGGAAAGAATTCGTTCGTCGATAATTAGAACCGCTCTGCGCAGGATGTGGTCAAGTGGAAGGAGCTGGCACTGCCCAGAGATGGAAACAGTATTCCATCTAAGGCCGAACCTGCGCCTAAATTTGCAGGCGGTGTGCCGGCATGAAATACTGTCCCGCTCTGCTGAGCATGCCAAGCTTTTTAGAGGCCAATTTGGTCTTCTCTTTCAAGTGACCACAAAACGGCATATCAGTCGATATGTCGACGCCGAGGATTCCGATACAGGCTGAGGAAACAAGGGAGTGCGTTGAAACTGAGAAGATACGACAAAGAGATATATATATATATGCTTGACATTGTACTGTTAAGGGTACAGAAATAGGTGGGTTTTTAAATAGCCAACAATTGTTGTAAATTATTTATTTATCTTACTTCCGCACACGTACAAGTAAGTTCCTATAAATATATATTATAATAATTATTGTAAAAATTACTTGTTTTAATAAAACAGGTCATTTCTGGAAAATTACTTTTATTAACTAATATTTAGCATTTTAACATTTTGTACTTAAAATTATGTTTTTCTTTGTATCACATATAACGACCAAGTCTTTTCTAATCTTTAGTAGAATTTTTTTTAAGTAAAAAAAAGTCTTCGGATCTCTACACTTACCATAAAAAACATAGCAATATTAGGCTGTTATTATGTGCTGGTATTCTGTGAGAGCGTGATAACCTGATCGAGCCTACCCGTTCGTGCTACAAATATAATACAGCTGCAACTTAGCTCTACCACGTAAAAAAAACTTCCACATATTACGTAAATCTTAACAAACTTCTAAAATGCTCTTAACATCTGCTTATGACGCGTCGTCATGAAATTTCAAAGTGTACGAAGCGATCGTAAATCACCAGTCTCAGGTAAGTGAGTTCTCGGCGGAAAATCTCGGCTCACTTTATAGCTTGTTTTGCACTACGTAATGTAAACCAATAAAAGGGTTTTATTGTACGAGTAGTAATTTTTTATTATAGCGTTAGTATCCACCCAAGTATTAGGCAATTGGCCTGCTTTTCTGTCTACTTTTTTTGGACTCCCGCCACGATCAGTCGGGAACTCTTTTAGGCAGGCTACTTTTCTGCCTGGGAGTCCGTATAGGTAACTATAGACTATCTTCTGCCAGTAGTGCGTGCACTGCTGTGATTCAGTCTGAAGGATAGAGAGAGAGGAGAGATATATGTACAGGCTATTAGGCATGCCATCTTAGTCCTCAGAGGTGATAACGCATCTGTAACTTTATTTGTTTGAAGTTGGTTGCAGTTGTAGATTGACTATTATAGCCCCTCCATACCTTCGTTTGTCACCTCGATTTTTGTATAAAAAAGTGTCCATTGTAGTCCATGATATATTTGCAGAGCATCTTCATCAACCTGCGGCAGTTTTTTATAATAGGCGTCTCCTAAGTTACTCTAAGTTCTAGAGCTACGTTATATCGTTAGCTTCTATATCTGCTTCTTCATTGATTATAATAACATAATTTCGTTTGGATCTTCAATTTCATCTTTATATTAATAAGTGTACCTAAAACTTATCAAGCATATTGCGTGTACGGCCTAGTGTGAGATTTGGCATTGTAAAATTTATATGGAGGAGTGCAGAAAGATTTTTTTATGTTTCGTATTTAGGTATATGTTTTATATTTAAAACTAGCTATTCCCCGCGATTTCGCCCGCGTGTAATTTATGATTCTAATTTTGTTGCGCGGAACCCAATTTATTTTTCTAAAATATAAGTAGTCTTAATTACTCCTTATAACATGAGCTATCTACCAGTGAAAGTCACGTCAAAATTAGTCCAGCCATCCAGTCCAGTCAGTCCATTGGTTTATTTAGTTTTGGGGATATGACGTCACCCTGTCTTACACCTCTCTGCAGTTAAAAAGGTTTCGTATTCTGGTTCTGTACTCGGATAGACATCGTAGCCCTACTGTACAAACACTTTAGCACCTCGATATACCTACAGTCAACTTGGCACCGCTGAAGGGACTGTAGCATCGCCCAAATTTCGACGGAATTTCTTTCTCATAGTCAAAGGCTCGTTCAAAGTTCACATACGCAAGTCATAGTGGAAAATTGTACTCCTTGGTTTTCTAGGTATCGGGTATGTATGTGGTCTATGGTGCCTTTTACGGAAACCGGCTTGTTCAGGAGGCTGAAAGTCGTCGAGTCTGCGTGCGAGACGATTCGTAATGACTCTCAAAAACACAACGTAGAGGCGGCTGTCTCGTTGTCTTAAAGAACAAGACCACTGCACTTCTGCTCCACGCCTCCGGAGTAGTCCCACCTTGGAGGACGGAGTTAAAGAGTTTCTGAAGGACTTCAAAATACCGGTTTTCAACTCGCTTTCAGAAGCTCCGCTTTAATTCCATCCTCGCCTGGGGCCTTGCCATTTTTAAGGTGCTGGAGAGCCATTCTAATCTCGCTCAGATTGCTGTCCGGGATATCATCGGAATAGTGTCGGATAAGACTTGCTCTTGGATTGTTACTCACATTTGCGCGTAGCTTCAACGATGACGTATACAGCTACACATACTCGTAGAACCTCTCAATGTCACTCAAATGCTCAGAAGTACTAGAAACGACGCTGCCTTATTCAGTCTTCAGTTAGACTTAGTGTGGCTCTCACCATTCGGTGATCGCTGTCAGTTTTCACCCTCGTAATCACTGCGACATCACTGAACAGTTGTCGTCTGGTCATCATAATGAAGTCAATCTAATTTTTTGTCAAACCGTCAGGGCTCGACCAGGTCCACTTTCCGTGGGGTCGCTTTTGGAAGAAAGAGTTCATCACAAAGAGTTCCTTTCTCCATAAAGTGGGCCAGCTGCCGGCTCCTTGGGTTCCGTTGCTCTATTCCGAATTACTTTACTTTCAGCTCACCGTTCTCTCTTGTGCTTAGTCTTCCTAATATCGACTAAAAATAAAAAAAAACTGCGGCTGGCAACCCGCTAGCCAAGCGTGACAACTATGGCAAACTTTGAGGTAATCTAAGTTCAGGGAGGCCTAAGTTCAGCAGTGAACTTTATTAGGCTGTAACGCTAACAATAAAGGTATAATATTTTTTTATATGATAAGGGTGACAAGCGAGCACAGAGTCCACCTGATGGTAAGTGGTTGATGTGACCCATAGACATCTACATCTGTTCTCGTTTGCGAATCAAATTACAGATGCGTTGTCAGCCGTGAGACCTAAGATGGAATGCCTCTTTTCCGGTAAAAAAGGTCTCCGGTTCTCTACACTCACCATACGAAACACAGCAGTGTTAAGCTGCTATTTTACGCTGGTATTCTGTGAGAGTGTGTTTCCCCCCGGTCGAGTCGACCCATTGCTGCTACAACCATACAATTAATATAACTGTACCACGTAAAAAAGAAAAATAATCTTGAAAAGATAGTCCAGTAGGAAATACAGAGTAATGTAGATACTATTTAAAACTTCTCCAATTAAACGAACAGTTTGCAGTGCAAATTGGTTCGTTAAAAACTTATTACGGAGTTTACTGGGAACATTATACAGTTTATCAGAGTGAGAATGTTTCATCGCTTCTCGCAAAATATTTATACAGTAAGGAATCCACATTATATGCAATAAATGAAACCACAAGTAATACTAGTCCATAGAAGTGTAGAAAAATTAAATATTAAATTAAAATCCGTAAAATAAAAAAGTGAAATTTTCTAACAAAATAAATATTAAAATAAATTCAGTAAAAGTAAACACTCTGTTTAGACTGCGTACCTTGACCCCTTGGAAGAGTGGCAACGTTGCACGCTGGTGGCATGGCGGTTGGCGGCAGGCAGGCACAGCCTTTGGTTCGTTGGACAATGTGCGACGAAATAAAAACTTACTCACTAAACTGTATTTTACCGCCACTTTTTTATGTCGCGAAAATGGAACTGAACGAAATAAATATTATTACATATTAGTAGCAAAATTTAATGGAACCCTAAATTTTAAAATTTTCAAAATGTCTTACTATCAGGTGGACTGTGTGCACGTTTGTGACTTTTGTGGCCTTAACCTATAAAAAAGCTTTGTACGAATGATTTTCTGTTCAAGAAATCCGTCTGGACCGGTAGCACTACCTAACATATTTCTACCGCCAAACATACTGCTGTGTTCCGGTCCGGTATTGAGAGCAAGTTTAATAACAGGTTGTGTGGTATTCCAGTCCCAAGTTCTTAGTCCCCGGAGTAACATTATGTAAAAGTAAAAATTTTGTACAGCCGACTTTAATATAAATTATTAAGAATAACTCAAAAACAATTGATCTGATCTATTGATGGGACCACATGTGAAGTACCAGCTTTCAAATAAAAAAAGAATCATCGAAATCGGTTCACCCAGAAAAAAGTTATGAGTTATGACACACAGTCGAATTGTGTACCGTCTCCTTTTTGAAGTCGGCAGAAAATATCTATAGCATATATTATAAGCATATATTAAAAGTTGGTTGCAGATGTTTATGTGCTGCAGTAACCCGTTATCTTCAGATAGACTGTTTGTTGTTAAAAAACATCAGACTTGAAAATTAAATGTATGAGTATTCCAGTATTGGCTCTAGCTGGGATTCGAACCCAGATGTAGGAACCCGGTTCTTTGGTTACTAGGCAACGCGGACGTCTGTGAGGTAATCGTACAACGAAAGCATCATAATCCCGACATTTAACGATGTCATGTCTCTGTCGCTACAACACGGTGTACGTTACAAAAATAACATTACAAGTTCGGATCGTGCGTGACACTTGGCAGGTGGCCATTGTGACGTGCGCTATGATATTATTTAAATTAACCTTCTTCTCCATCAGCACGTTAAGATCCACTGCTGGACATGATTCTCTTCCGTTGTGGGGAGTATTGAAAAATAAAAATATAAAAAAAAATTGGAAAACCCAAAAGTGCACGCCTCATGAGCGTTTCATTTAATTTTGATGAAAAAAAAAATAGAAATATTGACGATAATTTTTACAAGAACATAAACGGAGAATCTCGTCGACTTTCATTAATAACTTTTCAACGGTGTTAAGTTCAATAACAAAAATGAATAGGGATCCTCCTTAGAACATATGGAATCTTATTTAATACTAGCTGTGCCCGCGGCGTAGCTCGCGTATACAGGTTTTACATAAAGAATTTGTTGTTTAGGTAAGAGAATATTAAACGATTTATTTCATTACTCATCAATAAGTGGTAACAAAATAAATCATTATCATCAAATTTCTAAGTCGTTTATGATAGAGCTTCTGTGTAAACGACGTTAGAAGTAGGCTTAGCCGGGGTATACACAAAAAGGTTACGGGGGCTACTAACGCGGGAAAAAGCAACATAGAGTTGGCCATGTGCAAAACAGTCAGTACTGAGGTACATTCCTACAACGCGTAAAGTTTGAACCTTGCGCTCTATTTACGGTCATCGCATAACACACACTCACTGTAACTGGGAACTGAACGCGCTTAAAACTGAAAGGAAAGTTACTTCTTAATAGAGGGTTTTTGGGCAGTGCTGCCAGATAAAAAAAAAACTCATTCAGATCTAGGACAACAAAAAAAGCGCTAGATTTCATGAAAACAGCGCTTTAAAAAAGCCCTAGATTTCGCGCTAAATTAACTACAAACAATGTTTGTGTTTATATAATCATAATAAAGAAAACAACATTAAGTTTTTTTTTCTGGCAATATTTTTTTGATGTATCAATACTTCGCAGGACATCGACTTATAATTATAGCAATTGCTGTCAACAGCTAACTACTGTAACTACTGTACGAACAATAAAAATGTCATTAATTGTTTTAAAGTGCAATGTATTTCGCAACTTAGTTTCAGATGTCAGCATCTGATTGCGGTTGCTACACAGTTTCTTTGTGTTATAACTTCTAAGTAACTTTTAACTTAGCTGTGCTCTAAGCAACTGACTAAAACTGAATAAAGCAAAATAAATGCGTTGCCAAAACCATGAACGAAAACTTTAATAAAGGGGATTTCCCCGCTTATAGTCGTCGGTAAAAAAATCAAGTTGATCATCCTAAAGGGGAAGCCAGGAGATCCATAGCACAGGGTATCCTAGTTTGGACTCGTCTCCCATGCTCTTTGTTTTATGGAAAAAATATGTTTGAAAAAGATAAACTGCAATGTACTATTTGTGGGAAAAAATAATAAAGGTCATTATTATTATTATCGGTAATGTGGACTAACAGTGCTGCTATAAAAGAGTTAATAACCCGCTAGTCGCTAAAGTATTGAAATGTGTGCTAAATACACCAAAAAGCGCTGGATTAAGCGCTAGGTGCTAAAATTTCGAAATGCGCGCTATACATTCCAAAAAAGTGCTAAATCTAGTTCCCAAAGCGCTAAAATGGCAGTTCTGATTTTGCGTATATTATAAATACAATATCACGACATTTCGTTGCAAAATTTTTATTTTTGGTCGGGTTCCGTTGTATGGCTTCGATGGATACAAATTTCTTCAGTAAGTCTAATACGATTCATCGGCGAAAAATCTCAACACAGCAATTCAGAAAAGTTTGTAATTTGTACAACTCCATCTATTACGTCCTTTGTGTGAGAAAACATCCTATCTCTTTTTGTGTTTTAAGTATAAATATATTAATTATTATGGAACGTTTTTTTTTACACAGAAATCTTTTTATTACTATTTCTGAGATTTTATGGCGCCATTGAACAAATTCGAACCTACATTTCAAAATAATAATCATTACTTTCGATAGAATGAACCAATTTTAATAAAACAAAGATTAAATAAAAAATACATTTTCACAACACCACCATCTATCGAAGAAATGGGTTAACTATTGTGCTTCAGATTTAGTTAATGAGGTTAATATATTTTTGTATAATATATTTAATACGTTCTTTATTACTTTTGTTTACTGCGTTTTAGATATACATAATTATATCATTATTTTACATAATTTAACTATGATTTATGATATGATATTAGTTTAAAATGCACTTGATGACTCAAACAAAGCCACCGTTGAGCAAATTCGTACTTATACTTCCCTACCCATACTTCAGAATATTTATCATAACTTTTGATGGAATGAACTGATTTTAATGAAATAAAGACTAAATGTAACCCGAAGATACACTTTATAATTTCCTTAACAATTCTTATGATATAAATTAGTACTTTATACGTGATACGTTAACAAACAAACAGACAGACAGACAGACAGACAGACAGAAAATTCTAAAAATGGTGGAAATGTATTTAATTACTTATTTTTAGTACCCCTCAATCACTTTTATTACAAAAATAAAAAATGTACAGACATCTGCTATTTACAGTTTTATTATATGTATAGATATATATCTCAATCTATTGCCTCAGACCTATGGACGGCAGTCCATATGTTTTTTCAATTACATTTTTTACAATTAGAAAATAAAATAAGTTATTGTAACGTTAATAATAATATGGATTTGATGTCTAGCTAAAAGTTCTACGTTCTACGTGGTAGAGCCATGCTGCAGCTATATTATGGTTGTAGCACGAATGGGTCGGCTCGACCGGGGAGGACCACGCTCTCACAGAAAACCTGCGTAAAATAGCAGGTTAACGCTGCTGTGTTTCGTATGGTGAGTGTAGAGAACCGGAGACCCTTTTTACTGGCAAAGAGGCATTCCATCTTAGTCCTCACGGGTGACAACGCATCTGCATCTTGAGTCTTTATTGAGGATAGATGTAGATGTCTATGGGTCACAGTAACCACTTACCATCAGGTGGACTGTGTGCTCGTTTGTCACCCTTATAATATAACAAAAGAGGATGCTGTGTCTCATAGAAATCTACATTTATTCTCGATTAAGAATCAAAATGCAAATGCGTTGTTACCTCGCAATCGCGAGCGTTCGGGTATTTTACATTCGGCGTAAACGATATGGTATATCGCCATATTATCGCTATCACAGAATACTAGCGTAAAATAGCAGCTCAATGCTGCTGTTTTGTATGGTGAGTGTAGAGAACCGGAAATACTTTTGACTGGAAATGAGACATTCCATCTTAGTGAGTCATCAGGGTTGAACACGTCTGCAAGTTGATTCTTAATCAAGGAAAGATGTAGATGTGCTTGTTTGTCACCCTTATTTTATAAAAAAAATCTATCAAAAGCCGTAAGCCATATCATACTTTCATGCTAAAGATTTGATACTTTTAAACATGTTAAGGGGTTTTGTTTTGTCAGATATACCTAGCTATATTGGAATTGGTGCCTATCATCGATCAGTGCCTATGTATAAAAAGATGCCCGCTTCCACCCAAAAATAACTTTTCACTATATTAATAGTTTCCTGCTGAATACGAGTATAATATGACTTTCGACAGGATTTGTAATTATAACTCTGATCAGTCTTTTTTTACCCGCTGTTTCATCATCATCATTAGTGTTATCTATCTTTCTATGTATTGTGCCAAATGCTCATTTGATATTAATTCTATTTTAAATAGTGTTCGTAGTTTTCAAAATGTTTTATAGGATGACTAAATAGAAAAAAAAAACTTTTGTTAAATCCAAATGTGCATGCCTTAGCCATTCATGTTATACATAATCTTTTTAAACGAGTTTAAATACACACAAGTTTTCACTAATAACCTTATTACTATACTTCCAATCTTCTGATAATTTTATGTTAAACGTTAATATAAAAAACAGATTGGAAAATCCAAAAGTGCACAACTCATAATGATCATATGGCTGTGAAAAAATATTTAAAAAAAAATGGAAATTGTAGTTCCATTAGTGAAAGAGTTCCAGTAGCAGACACTGAAGTATACCTTCAAGTGACTCTATCAAGTCCGTAGGTAAATAACAAACCGAGCCCAAACTCGACGCATCTAGTTTTACTGTTCGAGGTGGCCCCGTAGCCGTTGCTCGAATTTTCCCGGTAACTGGTAGAACTTGGAGTATGTTAGGGATGAATCTGAATGACAGAGTGAGTAATTGTTTGATAAAAGAAGAGTGTGGTTTGCAAGATGATGTTGTGATTAGGATTAAGAAAGGAATGCTTCGGTGGTTTGGTCATGTAGAAAGAATGAATGAGGAAAGAGTGACAAAGCAAATTTATGTTGCAGATGTGAACGGCAGAGTCGGGAAGGGTCGCCCTAGGCGAAAGTTTATCGACCAAATTGGCGATATATCGAAAATGGGCCAAATCAAGGTATATGGATGTGGAGGAAGCGAGAGAGGTGTGTCAGGATCGTGCCAAATGGAAGTCCATAGTCTCTGCCTACCCCTCTGGGTGACAGGCGTGAGTGTATATGTATGTATATTCTTCTGGAGGAGTGAAGTTCTGTATTCTGTATGAACTTCACTCCGGACTTTTTGCATAACTCGACAACAGCACCACGTTTTTCATACCTGCAGCTATATTATGGTTGTAGCACGAATGGATCGACTCTACCGGGGAAGGATCAGGTTCTCACAGAATACCAGAGTAAAATAGCAGCTTAATGCTGCTGTGGTTCGAATGATGCATGTAGAAAACCGGCAACAAATTTTACTGACGACAAGGCATTCCGTGTTAGTTCTCAGGGGTGACAATGCATCTGCATTTTGATTCTTTTTTTATTTTTTTTTTTTATTTATCTTCACGCACAATCCCTGACGGGGTAGCCAGAGAGAACAGATCGCCAAGTGTCACGATCCTTACAAACCTCTTTCGCTTCTTTCAGATTCATTATCTTCTTCATGCATTTTGATTCTTAATTGGGAATATATGTAGGTATCTATAGGCTACAGCATCCACTTACTATCAGGTGTACTGTGTGCTCGTTTATTACCTTATTCTCTTAAAAAAAAACCTATCTAGGCATAGCTTTAAAAATATCGTCTCGACCAAGCAATTGTTTAAATATATGACATTAATCGGTCAAGTCGCTTAGAAGCTATTCGACCATTTACAGACGCATACATTATTATAAAGTTACCGCATTGTCTAATTTTTGTTTGTAAATGTTTTCATTCGGTGTTTAATTATTAAAGCATAGCTGCTTTTTATGTGTTACCATAAGATATATTAATTTAACTATTTATTAAATACATATTATTCAAAATAAATATCTTCTTAACACTAAATACATCTGTTTTCAGATTCACAAAAGCTCGCTTTTGTTTTAATAATTTTAATGAAGGGAAAATCTTGCTTCTAATAAAATGGTTCATATAAAATATAAAAACCGACGTAACACCATACTTAGTAATATAACATAAGTCGTAGGTAAATTATTTAATAATATCCTATTCAACTTTCATAAAGTTATATTATTCGCTGCAATATTATTTTATCAACATGGTAATTCTCTCAAAGACAATATTTTCATAACATTACGAACAGTTGAATGGAGTTACAAGGACCTTTAGCATTGATTTCTTCTAGTTTGTTACAGCCTATATACCTTCAATAATACTTTATTAGTGGTTACTGAAATTCCACGCCGACGGAACATTTAAAATTATGAAAGCGTTTAAAATATCTGTGTATACTGACTACTGCCGCGCGTCTTAAATATCTATATAGTATAAGTAAAAATCTTAACCGTAGCAAAAAATATACGGAATAAAAAGGCCGTAAAATATAGCTAATCGGATATAGTTTTTTTTTATAGAATAGGGCTGACAAACGAGCACACAATCCACCTGATGGTAAGTGCTTGCTATGGCCCATAGATATCTACATCTATCCTCGATTAAAAAACAAAATGCAGATGCGTTGCCACCCGTGAGGACTAAGGTGGAATGTCTCGTTTTCAATAAAAAGGGTCTCTGTTATACACTCACAATAGAAACACAGCTCCGTTAAGGGGCTACTCCATGCGAACGACCTTGAGAATTTTGCCGGCGGCACGCCGCTCGCCTCAATATATTGCTTATTTGAAATATGTACGACGCCACCACCTATTGTAGGTACGAACGTAGTATTATTTTTTCAACATCAATGAACTAATTTATGGAAATACACACAGCGTACAACGATAAATGTATTTTCATTTTTTTATTCGGTATATTAGTTGCATTATATTAGAATTATGTATTTTCATATATTATCTAATTATGAAATTTTATAATTAATTATATATTAAAAATGAAGCATTGAAAATTGTGAGTTTAAAAGATACCTATTCACTATAGGTAAATAAATATATAGCTCGCCTTTTGTACAAATATTTGGTGCAAGAAAGAATAAGTAAATAAATAGGATGTTTCGTAGATGTGTTTTTGATTATTGTTAATTTTTACGTGTCACGTATTGAAAAGTAATATACCTAACTACGAGTACTAATACAAAAATCAACAAGAAGTATAAGGGTTCAATCTTTCAATTTCAATTGTAAAAAAACGTTACCCCCACACTAGGATTTTCTCCTGTGTCGTGGAGACAGTTTACAAACATAAATTGCACAAGGACAAACATCCAGACCCGGAACTACAAATACTTGTTCCGTGCGGGATTCGAACCCGCGGCCCCCAGCGCAACAACTAATTGCTAAGCCACTGCCCCACGTAGCCGTCGCCGGGTTATAGCTAAAGTGACCACACGTCCCGTTTTGAACGGGACTGTCCCTTTTCTCGGTCACCTGTCCCATTGTCCCCAAACAAAGCTCCGGGACACAAAATTGTCCCGTAACTCGTTGGATGGAAGTATTCAAAGTCAACAATCTTCAACATAATTTTTTTTAATCGAATATATTTTATGTCTACCTGCTACGAATGCTCCGGTAGAAAGAGTATTTTTTTTATTTTGAATAAATTGTGGACGTCTGAAAGAAACACTTACGGTTCCAGAGTTCTAAAGGCGATGTTGTTAACAAAGATAACAATAAAAAAACTTGAGCAGAATTTTATTTTTATTTAAAATCATCACCAACTTTATTAAAGAAAATTTAATCCACTGACAAATGTAATTAATAATTAAGAAAAATATGTTGCATTTAATATTTACCGTCTATACCGAATATAATTTTACAGTGAACACTAATTGTATAAAGTTATAGTTTTTAGAGTATAAATAAACCCATGTCCTGTTTTGAGTTAAAAAATAAATGGTCAGTTTAGTCTTTTTAGTTAAATTTAGTTTTAAAAATTTTTAGTAGTAAAAAGTAGGTATATTAGTACCTACTTAGATACTTTTTACCGAATTATAAGTATAGAACACCTTATGTACTCAATTATTTTTTGAAAAAGAAGAAAAAACAAGCAATAAATAATATACTATATTTTAGCAAAAAACTATAACTTAGTAATACTAATTATAACTTAGAACATAAATGAAAAACTCATAACTGACAGGGCCCGACCCAGGATTCGAACCCGGGACCTAATGATCAGCAGTCGCACTACTACAACCACTAGACCAACGAGGCAGTACTGTACGTAATAAGATATTGTGGTTGGGTGATAATATTGAATTAGTGTAAATTATAATATTTATCGAAATTTTAATTATGGATTCGAACCTTACATGCCAATGGTGCTTCATTTTTTTATTTGCATTTACTTCAAAGAAAATACACGCAAAAAGCTTCATCGCGCAGTAAAAAACACAACAAATATATGTATAACTAATACGAAAAATTATACCCAAAACAAACAAATAATACTACCTATAAATAACCTAATAAGTAATATTATTTATCGACTGATATTACGTGAGTGTATGCGGCGCTGGTCGACGCTCTAACGACACGGGCTTCGCGTCGAAGAGCTCAGGGCTCACTGACTCTAGCAAGCCCGTGAGCAGTGAATATGCCCAGATTTTAAAATAATTTCTTAATAAAATCAAATTTTGGTCTTTTGAAAAAAAATTTACTATAGAAATGTTTATTAATAAATTGTCTATCCATTGGTGTAAATCGCAAAATAAAATAATACTTACTTTACGAGGAGATCCATGTTATCAATAATAATTTCACATTTATGTGGTTTCGTTGTAAGGAGATTATATTAATATTTATTCGTTTTAAAAAAAATTGGATATAGCTTTTATGGAATCAAGATTATGTAGAAATATAATGTGTTTTTTATTTGTTGATATATCTTTTAAATAAAAAGTAGATAGCTTCTAAAAACCGCACAAATAACGACTAGCGCGACATTTTGCTCAACCTGCGCCTTAAGCTGCTATTTTACGTTGGTTTTCTGTGAGAGCGTGGTCCTTCCCCGGTCGAGCCGACCCATTCGTGCTATAATTATACAACTATACCAGTAATAAAGCTGCAGCATGGCTCTAAATAATTAAATATTTTGGACGGATAATGTGCACGTGTTTTTTGTTTCAGGTAATACGTCACAAACACTTTTAAAGGAATAGTAGAAGATCAAAACGGCCCTATACTTCTGTATTACACACGAACATGAGTTGGAGACTCGGGAGACGTTGATAGAAGAGAGTATTTACGAGTACCTTAATCGACACGCTTGGCAGGCGAATCCACCTTTAATGCTGCTCCCCTTGCCAGTTTCTACGTCTGGAGTAAGCGAGATGGTTATACGCGGTTATACGCGCGCACATACATACATACACACACACACACACACACACACACACACACACACACACACACACACACACACACACACACACACACACACACACACACTTTTTTTGTTTTTATATTTTGGTCGGTATTGTACACTAAAAATAAGATCAGTTAATGGGAGGGAAACTGCCTCCTAACATACAGGGTAACCTAGTTTAGGAGTCAGGGCACCAATATTATATCTGTGTTCAATAAAGAATTATTATTATTATTACCATACAACATCCATCCGTCATAAGATCTTTTTAATATACCTCAGTTTCAAGGCACTCCCCTTCTTGCCTCAACCAGTATCGGTATCCTCGGAGTCGACATATCGAGTGACGTGCAGTTTCGTGGTCACTTGGAAGGGAAGGCCAAATTGACCTCTAAAAAGCTTGGCGTGCTCAGCAGAGCGGGACAGTATTTCATGCCGGCACACCGCCTGCAACTTTACAAGGCGCAAGTTCGGCCTCACATGGAATACTGTTCCCATCTCTGGGCAGGGGCTCCCCAGTGCCAGCTCCTTCCACTTGACCGCATCCAACGCAGAGCGGCTCGAATCGTCGAAGACCGACTTTCCGATCGGCTCGATTCATTTGCATTGCGAAGAGATGTTGCATCCCTTTGCATTTTCTTTCGCATCTACCATGGGGAGTGCTCTGAGGAATTGTTCGGATTAATCCCAGCCGCCAAATTTCACGAACGCACATCGCAGCAGAACTCCCGATACCATCCACACCATCTGGATGATTGGCGGTCCACCACTGTGCGATTTAGAAGATGTTTTCTTCCTCGCACGACCTCCTTGTGGAATCGATTACCATCAGCGAATTTTCCGGACCGATACGACTTAGGGACCTTCAAGAAAAGAGCGTACTCCTTTTTAAAAGGCCGGCAACGCATCTGCGATTCCCCTGGTGTTGCAGTTGTTCATGGGCGGCGGTAGTCACTTACCATCAGGTGAGCCGCATGCTCGTTTGCCGCCTCTCCTATAAAAAAAAAACCTCATAGCCGATTCTTATGGGGTAGGCCGAGTTTTCGGCAAGAAACAGTGTAAAATTACGAGAAAATTGTATTAAATTAAGTGAAATATGGCTAAATCCTACACAATAATATTTATCGCGGTTATGCGAACTCCACAAATTATATAAAAATAATGAAGCAAATTATATGTGTTCTTTTTCAAATAATTCCAACGTAATCATAGCATAAATAGAGCCACTTATGTCACGACATCTCACCAGGGGAAGGTGAAGAAAATGGTTACGACACCGACGGAACGAAATGGGGTGATAGTTTTTCTTCGCCACCACAAAACGTCATACCTTCCAAATATTTAATATAATTTGAATAGAAAAGAGACCGCGTTGTGGCGGTGGCGGTGGCGGTGTCCCGTGGGTGTTGTAAGAGGCAACAGAGGGAAATTAAACAGGAGATGAACAGCAACATCCTCAGTTAACAAGAATAGAAATAAAATAGAATAGAATAGAATAATTTTTATTCAATATAGATTATTGCATAGCACTTGATGAAAGTTACCACTGGTTCGGAAAATACCTCTGTCCTGGGAAGAACCAGCAAGAAACCCAGCAGGACTATTTTTTTTTAAAATGTTTCACTTTACAATAATTTTTGTTTTTTGTTTGTACAAATTTTAAACGAGTTTTAATAGAACCAGCATGGCGGCGATCAACTCATTCCCAGGGGTTTTTTCACTTATGTATTCTTTGATATTATAATAACTATTTTTGTAAAAAATTTCTTTAATAAACTATTTAAAGTTATTTATTGACAAATTTTGTACATTTTCTGGGATTTTATTGTAAAAGCGTATACATTGCCCCATAAATGAATTACTAATTCTGTGAAGTCTAGTAATTGTTATTACAAGCTTGTTAGTTCCAAGTGTTTAAAGTATGAACATCTTTATTCTTATCAAAGTTATTTATGTTCTTATATACATACATTACATTTTCATAAATATATTGCTATGCCAAATTTAATACGTCCACGGCCTATGTTGTGAGGTGTATTTTTATAGGCTTTAATAGCATGAAATATAAAATTTATGAGTATCTTTAAGTAGGATCACTGCCACCGGCTGTGTGTTTTTTTTATTAATTTATAGAATAAGTACGTATTATTAGAGAAAACATTACCGACCTTATCTTGCCGCGTAGGGCATCTGAGTCACGAACGCATATAATTTTCGATATAATTACACGAGAAGACGAATTTATGATTACTTTGGCAATAATATCTCCTCATAATCTTTTCATGACGGAGTTTCTGTTGGATTTATTCATTATATGTTTGTTTTGGAATGAATTATGTCAATAAATGTGGATAATTTGGTTGGGCGCACTTCCTCGTTATTTTCTTTATGTGCTCTTGTATTTATATTTAATTTTTGGTACTCTTTTCTTTTAAATATTTTGTTCTTATAACTAAAGTTATTTTAAAATAAATAATTCATATCTTTGGTCTGGTGGGCATCGTAAGAGACAACTATGGAAAGTGCCAAATAGATATCTTAGTTTCCATATAATTAATAGAATCAGGCGTTACTTTGCGGAAATACATTATATTAAAGCTTTTAAAAAATTTATTTCGCAAAAATGCGCTCTATAAAATAAAATGATGTGTCTTACCTAGTATGAAGAGCACCTCCCGCCCTCCCTCAATTGCGTGCAAACCCCGTCACCACTAATCCCAGCACCACTACTCTCAACACCACTACACTAGGGATAGTGCACGCAATTGAGGGAGGGCGGGAGGTGCTCTTCATACTAGGTAAGATACATCATTTTATTTTATAGAGCGGATTTTTGTGAAGTAATTTTTTAAAAGCTTTAATCTTGGTTTCCGTTTAATGTCACTATAAATAGTACATTTACGCTGGGCGTAAGTATCCAGACCGTCACCTACGACCATCGTCAGAATTGCGAGTCGTCTGGTACTGGTGTCGTCTGAGATCACTTATCCGTTTTTTAGCCAAGCGTACCTAACTGTTATGTCCGCCGCCAGTTAGGTACGCTTGGCAGGCGAAGGTTAATCATCCTTAAAGCTAGTTATATGTAGTATAGATTAAAAATATATAGTTAAAAATAGCAACTTAACGCTGCTGTGTTTCGTACGGTGAGTGCAGAGAACCGGAGACCGTTTTTACTGGAAAAGAGGCATTCCATCTTAGTTCTCACAGCTGACAACGCATCTGCATTTTCATTCGCAAACGAGGATAGATATAGATGTCTACGGGCCACAGAAACCACTTACCATCAGGTGGACTGTGTACTCGGTTGTTACCCTTATCCTATAAAAAATTAAGTTTTTTATTAATTTGTTGTCAGGTTGTTATCAGGAAGATGCTGCTGCCCATCTCCTGTTTCATTTTTCCTCTGTTATCTGTTAGGACAGACACGGGGTAGTGGATTTTCTTATACCACCGCTATACGGTGAATATATTAGTTAAAGTTAAAGTTACCGCCTATATACGTCCCACTGCTGGGCACAGCCCTCCTTTCATTTCTGAGAGGGTTTTAGGGCAAGGAAATGTCCGCCGCGTTACCCCAATGCGTATTGGCGAACTTCACATGTCTTCGAAATATTTTTTTCTTATTTTTCAGACTTGTAAGTTTCCTCACGGTTGCTTTGCTTCACCGCCGAGAACGTGGTAAATCAGCGCGTAAAATTGCAATTAACAATGTCATTGGTGCTGGAGAGAGTCTAACCCAAGTTGCTCGTGTACTGCAAAATTTACAGCGAGTGCTTAGCCCCCAGCTTCTTTCTTCCATATTATTAACCAATAAATATTTCATAGATCAATTTACAGTACAATTTATAATTTATGCAATAATTTTACTGAACAATGCAACGATTCTATATTTAATCCTTTCTATCATGACACGAAGTGGCACACGCAATAATTCAAACAATTTCAAACGACCCCTATTTCCTTGTTAACACACGTGTGAAATCATTTTGTGTAATTGTAATGAATGTTTAGTTGCTTCGTATAGTAGAATATAGAGTTAGAAAATACTCTAAAAACTATTTAAATAAATTAACTATTCTTAGTCACAATTTTTTTACTTAAATACATATAATTCAGTTTATGACCACTAGGTGGCATTGTAGTTAAGTACTGCATTGTAGTGTTAATGAAGCCCTAGATGGTAAATTGCACTGTCTTCGCGTAACAAAAGACTATTCAAGGCAATAGGCCTTGCAAGACGCCTTTAGACTTTAGTTCTAATGCGTGGAATATCGACAAAAAAGGGGTAAAGCCAAGCCGACCGCCTGTTAGTCCGATAGTGGAAAGAGGAGGGAAGAATTGAAGCATGTAATTACTGCGCACTCCTCGCACGCACACTTTACCCTATAGAAAATACACGGAATGCATTAGCAGTAAATACGAGTATAATATGTCATTAAAATAAATGAAGTATGCAAACCAACAGCAACACTGCCCGCCATGATACTCCACAGGGCAGCTTCACTGCAACATCACCGTAGCTGCAAAAGCATCACAACGACGATTAAAATAATGACAACTGTTACCTAACACTCGTGGAATGACCTAAGCTAGTTGCTTGTGCGGTACTTTACAGTTTTCACGCTAATTTGTTTTCTATCCTCACTCGTAACAAAAGCCATTGAAATGTGTTTTTTTTTGTATAGTATAAGGGTGACAAATGGGCACACAGTCCACCTGATGGTAAGTGGTTGCTGTGGCCAATATACATCTACATCTATCCACGTTTGCATATCAAAATGCAGATGCGTTATCACACGTGACGACTAAGATGGAATGCCTCGTTTCCAGTAAAAAGGTTCTCTACACTTACCGTATGAAACACAGCAGCGTTAAGCTGCTATTTTACGCTGGTATTCTATGAGAGCGTGGTTCTTCCCCGGTCGAGCGGACCCATTCGTGCTACAACTATACTATTAATATAGCTGCAGCATGGCTCTACCACGTATAAAAAGTGTTGTTAAAAGAGTTACGCATTTAAAAATCTTTGGCGTAAAATACTTACATAATTGCATTCAAACCTATTAGTATGTATTAGTAGGTATTTATGACCTATTAGTTGCCAAATTTAAATTTTACACTTGTTTTTATTTATTTATTCCCGACAAAATTTATATTTCGTCGGCAAATTACAAAAAAATTGTTTGTAGGCGCTGAGATTATGTCTTCTTAAAATAACTGTAAGGGTGGTGCCTATCTAGAGAACTCCCAAACAGAAAAGGAGTTCACTACAATCATTGTGTTATTTAAGGCGAAACGTCGTAGCCTTTCTTTTTAAACCACTATCAAGATCAAAGCAAAATAGTTGTATATAGGTACTACTATGAATCATAGGCCAAATCTATTTCCATTTTCCAGACGTAGCTCATCGCGTCCTAACCACACCGCGGATGGATGGCCAACATTGACGGACATTTAAGAATTTAATTTATGAATTAAATTTATGAATACCAATTTTTAAACGCTGTTACAAGGTTAATGTGCCGTAACGGATTCACGTAGGATTTGATACAGTGTTAGTATTAATATTTACTTTTAAAATATCTCAATATGTTGTACATCTTGTGAACCTGTCTGTCTTAAACTTCACTCGCTTTTGACTTGTGGTTTGAAATTTACATTAATTTTGCGTTTACAAATTTTCGCTACTATAACAATGTTTTTTATTATTTATTTAAAAAAATTATGAAATAATAATTTAAAAGCGAAAATGTACTTAAATAGAGAAACATACTTTTATAGAAAAGTATACTTGTAATACAGTGTCTTGCGCTGCATTATTTCATTTTATAATTCTTTCCTTTTTTAATTTCGTACCTAAGCATAATATTAAAGTATAGATTAGAATTCCTCTATTTCACAGGCAGCCACTGTATGAACTTTTTAACACAAATAATATATTATCTAAGGTATAAACAGTGCAAATGCATAATACATAATAGTTTATACATAGAAAATTCAAAAAAAGCAAAAAAATTTACAGTCTATATTAATAGACGAAACAAAGAAGCGCTTGCTGAATTTTAGAAACCAATGACGAATGGACATAGACATCCAGAATTAATATGCTCCAGACCGAATTTCGGCCACGGCGGCCAGTCTCAACGGAGACTAGCCATAGGCGCAGGACAGGATTATAGTGCCCAAGTGTATGCACAAGCACAGATGCACTCTCTATTCCCTCACTCTCATAGTCCGATTGGACGGTCTCGTAAACTGACACGACCGGAGAGGGATCAGGCGCAGGACCAATGGCTTTACGTGCTTTCTGAGGCACGGGGGTGAGACATCGCCAACTTCCTAACTCCGGGCAGCTACTGAGAATTTCTTGATGGAAAAACTCAATAACTGCTTTTTTTGACCCGACCCGGGATTTGAACCCGCGACTTCATGATCAGCAGTCTATATATATACTATAACCACTAGACCAACGAGGCTGTCATACATTTAGAATAGGCAAGTAATGAACAGTTGGACAGGGCAAAAAGTTGAAGAAGGAGATAGATTTTATGGGGAAGAAAATCCCCAATAACTTTTTACTTTTTAAGTGTAGCGATAACGTAATAAATAAAGTAAACTTTCGTCAGTGAAATATAATGAAGCCACGTTCCTCGCAACAAGTCAATTTGATTGATTTACACGAACCGGCACTCATAAAGATTTATCGGCTACAGGTGGTTCATTTATCGTATATATTTAGTTTTCTTATCTTTCGACTAGTTGTGGAGAAAAGTGGTTAAAAGTTTTAAAAATAGGCCGGATGAGTGTAAATTAGTAAATCCTTTTAGTAATAATGAATGCCCATTTATTAATGCTGGCAATGTTCATACCGTGTGGTAGCTAATAGTATGTCTATTATAGTGTGTTTATATACTCTATATGCGATCACGTCGCATTTGCTTAATATGCAATATGCAAACATCATGTTAATTACCATGTATTTTTTATAGCAAAGGGGGCAAACGAGCATGCGGCTCACCTGATGGTAAATGACTACCGCCGTCATAAACAACTGCTACACCAAGGGAATTGCAGTTGCATTGCCGACCTTTAAAGGCTCTTGAAGTTTCCTAAGTCGTAACGGCCCGGAAAAATGTTTGGTGACAGTCGATTTCACAAGAAAGTTGTACGAGGAAGAAACTTCTTCTGAATCGCACAGTGGTAGACCGACAATCATACAGATGGTATGGATGGTATCGCGAGGAGCACTCCCCGTGGTAGATGCGATAAAGTACGCTAAAAGATGCAACATCTCTTCGCTCCTGCTCCTGGTGCGCCTTACCTAAGAAGGAAAAGGGGAACGAGAAGTCTTCCCCAAGGATTGGCTGCAATGAGGCGGCCGGCGCTGGTGGGGCCACGGATGTGTGCGAAAGCGTCCCGTAGTCTTGCCTACACGCGGAACACTGGGGTTTTAGTCGGTGCGAGTCCGACATAACCCGTCCTTGCCTCTGCGAGGTGGGTATGTGTAGGCATTTCCCCTTGTAAAAAAAGAGACTTACCGTCAGGTGAACTGTGAGTTCATTTGTCACTTCACTTTTATAAAAAAAAAAAAAACCTTTGTAGTCTTCAAAACGTTATATTATTTTTCCATTACAGCGGCAAAACGTCCTTGTACATATTAACATTTACACGGAATGTAAATATTACGACATGAAAAGAGATCTTCTAAGAAAAAGAATTGAAACTGCAACATTATTTATAAAATAATATGAAACTGTGTTTCACATAACAGACATGACTTGCGTGACTTGCTGAATCATAAACGAAATCGTATTTAATAATTTTATGTTTTCCTTTATTATATACAGGGTTCAGAATAAGTTATATAGGCAAATGGTGAAGAAAAATTAATTTAAAAAATCTCAAATATTCTGTGTAATGCATTATTTTCTGCCGACTTCCAAATAGAAGACGGTATTCAATTCGACTGTATGTTTTTTTTATGTGTGTTACAGAATTCTATGTGTGAAAGCTGATAGTTCTTGTGTGGTCCCATATGAATTTGATCAAGGTCAGACCAATAGTTTTTGAGTTATTCTTAAATAACTTATATTGAAGTCGGCTGTACAAAATTCTTAATTTTTAATTATAACTGATTTTATTGCGAACGCACACATTCGCAAGGGTCGATCCGTAGGCATAATCGTTGTTGCCCATAAATCGCATTCAATTTGGGATAATCTATAACTCTATAATATAAAAATGAATCGCTGAATGTGTTGCTAAGGGCAAATCTCGAGAGCAGCTGAACCGATTTCGCTAACTCTTTTTTTATAATATTCCTTGAAATACGAAGATGGTTCTTACGGAGAGAAAAATTTTAAAATTGCTTGAAAAAGTATAAAAACAACACTTTTCTATATTCTCATACAAAAGATTCGTAATAATACTTAAAAGTCTATTTGAATTTTAATACCATACCCTAAAGTTTAAGTGTTAGTGGAGTTCCGGGAAGGCAAAACAATTATAATTTTTATTTTTTGACATAATGTAATTGTTGACTTATCAACTTTCTTCTTTCTTTTTTATCTTACTAGCTGACCCGGTAACCCGAATAGCAGAATAAGTAATAAAAAAAATTAAAGAATCGACTGCTAGGCAGTACGAAGTTCGCCGGGTCAGCAAGTTTCAAATAAAAGTAGAAGCCTTATTTATTCATATTTTCAAAAACTGCAATAACGGTATATCATTATTTATATATTTAAACTTACGTTTAAAATTTGGCTACTATTCCAATAATAACCCTGTATATAAAATAATACAATCATCATTATGACAGCCCATCACAATTAAACTGCTGAACACGGGCCTCTCCCAAAAATGCGAGAAAACACGATGCAGAACTGCCTAGCTGTGTCGGTTCTTCTGATTTTACTGCGGAAATCCTTACTTCTAAGTCTATCGTATCTAATCGTGTTTATCATTAGAGACGTTTATAGGAATATCATATATTATTATAATCGCCTCTTCATAACGTATAAATAAACTCTTAATATAGCGATGTCAGGTAATAGTAGTCTAAAAGTTAAGAGTCCGAACTGATAACTATTAAGTCGTGGATTCAAATCTGCATTTCGACTACTGTTGTGGTAGAGCCATGCTGCAGCTATATTAGTAGTATAGTTGTAGCGCGATTAGGTCTTAGATATCTACATTTATCCTCAATAAAGAATCGAATGCATATGCATCGTCACCCGTGAGGACTAAGATGGAATGCCTCTTTGCCAGTAAAATGGGTCACCAGTTCTCTACACTCACCATACAAAACACAGCAGTGTCAAGCTGCCATTTTACGATGATATTCTGTGAGAGAGTGGTCCGTCCCCGGTCGAACCGACCCGTTCCTGCTACAACTATACTACTAATATAGCTGTAGCATGGCTCTACCACGAATAAAGTAGTTGATTAGGTGGGCTGTAAGATCGCATGTCACTTCAGTTTTAGACAGTTTACAGTTTAGACACGTAGTTTCAGACAACGCATCTGCATTTTGACTCGCAAACGAGGATAGATGTAGATGTCTATGGGCCGCAGCAACCACTTACCATCAGGTGGACTGTGTGCTCGTTTGTTACCCTTATCCTATAAAAAAAAAAAACCTTGGAATATCATTATATATCAATATGTGAGGATCTCTAAATCTAAAATTATTAACTTTGTTAAATAATTCTGTATTTTTGTGTACAAAAACCGCAACTTCATAAATATAAAGCGATGGTAGTGGCAATAATTGTAGAGTTTTATACAGTGGTTTACAGGACACGTTTTTTTTTTTTTTTTTTTTTATGGGATAGGGGGCAAACGAGCATGCGGCTCACCTGATGGTAAGTGACTACCGCCGCCCATGAACAACCGCAACACCAGGGGAATTGCAGATGCGTTGCCGGCCTTTTAAAAAGGAGTAGGCTCTTTTCTTGAAGGTCCCTAAGTCATATCGGTCCGGAAAAATCGCTGATGGTAATCGATTCCACAAGGAAGTCGTGCGAGGAAGAAAACATCTTCTAAATCGCACAGTGGTGGACCGCCAATCATCCAGATGGTGTGGATGGTATCGGGAGTTCTGCCGCGATGTGCGTTCATGAAATTTGGCGGCTGGGATTAATCCGAACAATTCCTCAGAGCACTCCCCATGGTAGATGCGAAAGAAAATGCAAAGAGATGCAACATCTCTTCGCAGTGCCAATGAATCGAGCCGATCGGAAAGGGCTCGGTCGTCGACGATTCGAGCCGCTCTGCGCTGGATGCGGTCAAGTGGAAGGAGCTGGCACTGGGGAGCCCCTGCCCAGAGATGGGAACAGTATTCCATGTGAGGCCGAACCTGCGCCTTGTAAAGTTGCAGGCGGTGTGCCGGCATGAAATACTGTCCCGCTCTGCTGAGCACGCCAAGCTTTTTAGAGGCCAATTTGGCCTTCTCTTCCAAGTGACCACGAAACTGCACGTCACTCGATATGTCGACTCCGAGGATACCGATACTGGCTGAGGCAAGAAGGGGAGTGCCTTGAAACTGAGGAGATACGACAAAGGGGTTCTTTTTAGCGGTAAACGCGCAAACTTGTGTCTTCTGAGGATTAAACTGGACTAGATTTAGTCGCCCCCAATCCGAGACTTTGTCCAGCAAAGACTCGACTTCAGACACAAGTTTGTTCCGGTACTCGGCGACGTTTTCCCGAGAAATATTGGCCCGGCCGGTGTATAGAGCATCACCAGTGCTGTCATCCGCATAGCAATGAATGTTACCAGTTAGCAACATATCATTGATATGCAGAAGAAACAGCGTTGGTGATAGCACACAGCCTTGTGGAACACCAGCGTTAATAGGCTTGTAGTCAGAACATGCACCGTCTACAACGACCTTGATGCTCCGATCTGCAAGGAAGCTGGTGATCCAATTGCACACGTCAGGTAAAACTCCACATATGCCTCTAATGGATATTTTTTGAGCTATAAATGCTCTGTTTTTGTCCGTACTGTTGCCCCATAGTAAAATGCCGTAGCGCAATATCGATTCTATGTAGGCGCGATAGGACATAATAGCGGTCTTTTTGTCGGTTACGGCCCTAACACGTTTAAGAGCATATACGAACTGATTAATTCTGTTACACAAATGGTCTATATGTATTTTCCAGTTCAAGTTCTCGTCAATAGTTATACCAAAGAATTTCAATTGTTGTACTTTATTTATCTTTGTCATATTTAGATTAAAATTGTGCTGCTTATGTTTTGATTTATTGAATTGTATATAATATGATTTGTCAAGATTAATATTTAAATTACTTTCTTAAAGCCATTCGATTATTATGTCAATAGTATTATTAATGTCACATTTATGATTTTGTAAACAGACATTGTTTTTAGATTTGGTAGATGTAACAATTATGGATATATCGTCAGCATATAAAGTACATTGATGTTTTGTTACTTCTGTTATGTCATTCATGTAAAGTATGAATAGAATGGGTCCTAGTACATTTCCTTGTGGGACACCAGAGCTGCATTCTCTATATTCAGACCAAATAGAACTAACTTTATTATTAAATATTTTTTTGAGGACAACTTTTTGTTTACGCCCAATTAGATAAGACGATATCCATAATAATGGGGGTCCTCTGATTCCGAGAGATTCCAGTTTGCTCAGAAGAGTTTTATGTGCAACGAGGTCAAACGCCTTTGATACGTCAATAAAGAGTATAGTAGTTAGATAATTTTTATTTAGGCTGGTCAATATTTTATTTATTAGGTTAAATACTGCTAAAGTTGTTGATTTTTCTTTCTGGAAGCCAAATTGTTCCTTTCTTATAACATTATACTTAGAGCAAAAAGTCATAAGCCTTTTTAACATGCACTTTTCAAATAACTTTGACAGAATCGGTATTAATGTTATAGGGCGATAGTTGCTGGATGTTTTTTATCCCCCTTTTAGTACAGTGGTTTGACTAAAGATAGCTTTAACATAATATCTGGAAATATACCTGCAGAAAAGGACAAGTTTATGAGATATGTAAGGATATCGACTATTCCAGTGACGCACGTTTTTAATATTTTAGTGAATATACTGTCATATCCTTCCGCTTTTGTGTTTTTTAGACTCATAATTTCCTTTTTTAATTCTTCCACCGTCATTGGTTTTAAGTACATTGAGTTAATTGTTGTCCCCTTATGCTTAAATTTCGGAGTGTTAATTGATACATTGGCAGTCGTGTTAATAAAGTAGTCGTTAAAGGCAGTAGCTATATCGGCAGGATTTGTTATTGTTTCATTTTTTATATTTAATTCAGTACTGTCGTCATCTATTTTTATATTTGTTATTTCATTTTTTATCACTGACTATGTTGCTTTATATTTGATTTTACTACGATTTATAAATTTAATGTTTGTTTTTCTTTGAGAGTTTTTAATGCATTTTTTAAATAATTTAGAGTACGCTTCTTTATTTACTGATGTTTTATTATTGTAATACTTATAGCGTATATCTCTTTTTGTTTTGCAACTTATTTTTAGACCACGGCTTATCCATTTTTGTTTTTTAAAATTAATGTTGCTTATTTAGAGTTTTATGTTCGGGAAACAAATTATAAAATAAAAATAACATATCGTGAAAATTTGTAAAAGTTCTGTTCGCGTCAAAATTCCTCGTAGACTTCAGACTATGATAAGTTGTTAATGCAATTTTTGAACTTTTTTATATTTTCAAGGCAATAGTCTCTTTTGTAAACAAAGTGTGACTTGGGTGTAATTTTTGGTCACTTTATGGGAAAAGTTAATAGCTGAGCTGTGTCATGATCACATAAGTGGAGTGGTAATAAGTTAGTTGTAGCGTCTTTAATATTGCTCAAAATATGATCAATGCAAGCTCCTTTACGAGTTGGAATTTTAATGTGTATTTTTAAATTATAGTTGTTGCATAAATCTGATAAATGGCTGCTAATTTTTCCTGGTCTTAACGTATTGATATTAAAGTCACCTGTAATTACAATCTTCATGTCTTTTCTATATCGGCTATTAAGTTCATGTAAAACCACGTCTAATTTATTTAAGAACAAGTTCGGGTCAGAATTGGGGATTCGGTAAACACAAATTATGAGTAACTTAAGTGACAGGATGTTAATACCACAAGCTTGAAATGTATTTTGTCTTGTGTGATTGTGTAGGAAGTTTAATTCTTCGTAAATTAATCCTTGTTTGATTAAAATAAAAGTTCCGCCTCTTTGTTGATCTCTACAAAAAGTTGATGCTAATTCATATTGGGCAATATTTACGTATTTATTGTGATTGGACGTCAGGAGTGTTTCAAACAAACATAATACGTCTGGATTTGTATTTGAATCTCGCAATTCCTCCAGCGTGACTTCCAGTAAATCTTTCATTGCAAGTATGCTGGCTCTCCGATCACACTCTTAATCTCATGGCTGTTAGACAGGAAATGAAGATGCAGTCTTCAGCAGATTTAACAGCATACAGGCAACTGAACAGACAGATGTCTAAATACAGGCGGCGGGACTTAAGCAACTTCAATACAGCACGTTTTGAAGAAGTGATTTAGCGGAACTAGGGCTCTAAAATCTTTGCCAGAGATTTTTCTGCTAGAAAGAACCAACTGGTAAAACTGGAGACCGAATGTGACATCATCTTTTCCGGGCAATTGAGATTTTGAGTGAGATTGAGAGGTTCTATGGCCAGCCGTACCACGCCATCATTGGAGCCATATGCAAGTGTGAGTAACGACACAAGAACAAGTCTTCACGAACACTATTCCGATGATATACCAAACGTCAGTCTGAGCGAGATTAGAATAGCTTTCCAACTCTTTAAATACGGCAAGACTTCAGGCGAGGATGTATTACAGCGGAATTTCTGAAAGCGGCTGGAAAATCAATACAGTCCTTCAAAAACTCTTCAATTCCATCCTCCATGATGGCACTACTCCGTGGTCTTGTTCTTCAAGAAAACATACTCTCTTGAAGATCTATAGACCGATTTCCCTTCTAAGCTGCGACTAAGTGCCGTTTCCGAGAATCATTACCAATCGTCTCGCTAGCAGACTACGACTTCCAGCCTCCTGAAAAACCCGGTTTCCGAAAAGACTTTAGTACTGACCACATACATACCCTTCGATAACTTGTACAGAAGACCGAAGAGTACGATTTGACACTTAGCCAAGCGTATAAGGACTAGTCGAAATTTGGGCGGTGCTGCAGGCCCTTCAGTGATGCCAAGTTGACTGTCGGTATATCGAAGTACTGAAGTGTTTATACAGTAGGGCTACGATGACTATCCGGGTAAAAAACCAGAGTACAAAATCTATATAACTGCAAAGAGGTGTAAGACAGGGTGACGTTATATCCCAGAAACTCTGTACCGCTGCTTGGGAAGACGTTTTCAAGCAACTGTAAATTATACGGTTTCAACATCAAGGACGATTACCTCATTCACCTTTGATTTGCCGACGATATAGTCCTTATGGCAGAATCGCTGGAGGACCTAAGCACTTTACTCAATCAGAAGCAAAGGACAAAACAAACATCATACCGTCTATGTCACACCTATGCCGGTAGTTGTTGGGAGCATTAAGCTCAAAGTTGTTGACGAGTATGTTTACCTGGGATAAATAGTCTGACTAGTTTGATAGGACCAACTACGACCAAGAGCTCAATTGACGGCTTTAGCTCGGCTGAACAGCGTTCCGAAGATTACGACCCATCTACTCGTTAGGTATACCTCAAAATACCGTGATAATAATATTGTACAACCAGTGCGTGTTGCCAGCGACGATTTATGGATCTGAGACGTGGTCCTTCACTGCTGGCCTTATGAGGAAGCTCAAAATCTCTCAGCAAGCTATGGAGAGGGAGATTCTCCGGGTTTCTCTGCGTAATAAACATAAAAATGACGATATCCGCAATACAACCAGATTCATTCATCATCATTACAGCCCTTAACGAGTCCACTGCTGAACATAGGCCTCCCCCAAGGAAGGCCACAAAGCAGCGTCCTGAGCCACTTGCATCCATCGACTTTCTGCATGTCTTTCCAGGTCGTCACTCCATCTAGTAGCGGGCCGCCCTACATTTCGCCTACCGGTACGAGGCCGCCACTCGAAAACCTTTCTTCCCCATCGGTTGTCGGCCGTAGAACAGAAGTGCGGTGGTCTTGTTCTTCAAGAAAGGCGACAACGCTCTCTTGAAGAACTACATTTAAATATTTTACTAAGCAAAAACTGTATAAAAGGGGTTATTATGATATAAATTAATACATGGTTGATTATAATCCCTGGAAATGAGGTGATCGCTTCCAAGCTGTTTCTAAAATAAATTTTGTAAATAGTTTGTACAACCATTCATGTATCTTTAAAAAGTCCCGCTGAGTTTCTTGCTGGTTCTACCCAGGACAGAAGTTTTTTCCGTGTGGCCAGTGGTAAAGTGAAAAAAATTACTGTCAAGAAGAATTACATACATGTGATCTCTATTGAATAAAAAAAAATCTTATAATTTAAGTATACTAAATGGAGGTTATCTAAATATGAGACTTAAATATCTAGTTTTTAAAAGAATATATTTATATATATATATATACATAGCATTTTGTGCATGTTTGTACCTCGTCATTTCCTAGACGACTGTGTTTATACGACCGACCGACATGTTTAGTTTGCTTTTATTGCTTTCTACAACCCAGTGACTAAATTTATCGCCTCCGGACAAGGTTAGGGTTACGATTGCGAAAAGTTCGCTAACCTACTGCGCTACATGGTACGCGATTCCGAGACTAAAACTATATTTTACAAGTGGCAGAGCTATGCTGTTGCTATATTATAGTTGTGGCATGAATATGTCAGCTCGATCGGGCTAGGACCGCGCTCTCATAGAAAACAAGCGCAAAATAGCAGCTTAATGTTGCTGTGTTTCGTATGGTAAGTGTAGATAACGAGCGACCATTTTTAATGAAAACGAGGGATATTTTGATCCTAAACATCTTACTCCTCCGTATTGCCTCTTTTATAAAATTAAAGTAACAATTTAATTTATAGTTTACCTGGTAAGTGGCTACTGCTGTGCATAGAAGCCTGGAATCAACTTCAAGCGAAGAAAGCTATAGATACATCACTTTCGGGACTAAGGTGGAATGCCTCACAGCCTGTAATCAGACTGCCTCTCTTACCCTTCACACCGGAAAACCATTCTATATATGAAGATGTTCTAAAGATAATTGACAAACTTCTCTGTTCTATCAAAACCGATCAAACTTTCCGTTGACTCAATATTATAATTTGACACAGATTTGCCTGCATATATTCAAAATTTTACGAAATATATTTTAAATAGAAAGAATAATTTCGGTTCATCACGTTCTGCGCAACTTTGCAACCTCGCTCCGTGAACACATAATCATAAATTACACCTTTGCGTCTAGCAATGTTTAGTAGTATATTACCTAATTTATTTTGATAATATCTTGAGCTTGTGTCTATAAAAATATATGTTATTTTATTGCCGTGTGGTAATGAAGGATAAGAAAAAACAGCACCATATTTCATCTGGTGGATGGCGTAAGAGGCAATTTAGAAAAAAAGATTCAGAAAATCTTGTTCAATTCGGTACTTCACAGATAAATAAAGAACATCATCCAGGTACCCACGCACGAAAGCATTTTGTAACAGACTTTTCTATTTAACCATGGCTTGATTAAGGAATGAAGTAAACTCTCTAAGAGTAAGAAGAGCTGCGTAATATATATTACATAGGTAAAATAAAAAATAAAAACTGTTGAAACAGCAAAAGCTGATTTTCGAACGGCTGTACAGATTTTCTTGAAATATATAGCAATGAATACCCTCAATTAAAACTTTATCAATTTCCGTTGATACACACTACAAACTTATAAAACCCATCTGTTATTGTCGGAGGTTAAAAATTGATAAGAGGGTGGTACTAAATTTCACGGAATTTTAAGCTGAAAGGAATCCCAACCGCCTATTAAAAAAAAACTTGTACTGTTGTGTTGTGTAATCGCCAAATTTTTTTGCTTATTGTTACGAAATTTGGCCATGGAAGGAAAAGGGAAGATCTCCCGCAGGGCAAGGTGATATTTCGGAGCTGTTGTGTTATGTGTAGCGCGGTACTTTGGAACTTTGATAGCGTGATTTAGGCTTCGATGTGTTCCGTTTCCCCCAGCGCCATCTCATGACATAGTTATTTGCCAATTTCGAACGTCTGTTGGGTGTTAATGTCGCATGTGCGTAGATACATGAAACAATAACTTTCTGAGTAAATTAAGGGGAGTTTTAAAAACTCTGAAACAAATAAACAAGGATAATTTAAACTTATGTCAATCGGAATTTCATTTAAACTCTTTCTACGAGCAGTCAAAATGAAAGGATAGGAATTATATCGGAATTATCCCGTGATTATCGCAAGAGGTGACAATGGTGTCAGAACTCAAAAGGGGATCCTTATAACAACTCGAAATAATGCAAAAAAAATGGCGGCTATGATGCCTAAGTTCTGCAGGCGATATTGATATGATGTAATGATCAAAAATATCTTATTTGATAATTTTAAGTAATACGGGTATATAACATATTTATTTTGAAATTATTCCACGTAGTCATTTATTATTGACGGTGTTAACTATCCAATTACAAAAGATTTTTAAAACTGACAACGAAAACACAGGGGTGTTATAAGTTTCTAGTATCTTTTTTTATAGGATAAGGGTGACAAACGAGCACACAGTCCACCTGATGGTAAGTGGTTGCTGTGGCCCATAGACATCTACATTTATCCTCAATTCCGAATCAAAATGCAGATGCGTTGTCACCCGTGAAGACTAAGATGGAATGCCTAGTTTCCAGTAAAAAGGGTCTCCGGTTCTCTACACTCACCATACAAAACACAGCAGCATTAAGCTGCTATTTTACGCTGGTATTCTGTGAGAGCGTGGTCCTTCACCGGTCGAACCGACTCATTTGTGTTACAACTATACCAGAAATATAGTTGCAGCATGGCTCTACCACGTATAAAACTTATACGTCTATCTGTATATTTGAGTATCTGTGTGTCTGTCTGTGGTAGAATCCTGAATTGATGAACCGATTTTGATTAAGTTTTTATCGTTTGTAAAGTGCCTTAATCGAGAGTGTTGAATGAAATGTTTCAAGATAATCTGTGCGGCCGTTTGTAGATAACTTTATTTTTGTTTCAGGGGTTTATAATTGTTTTTAATTTAAGTTTTTTTTTATTTATCATTTACAAGTTCAATACAAAAGCATAAGTAAAATAGCATCTATAAACTATAAAGGATTGTAAATAATGCTGCCATTTATGTTACGTATTTACATCGATATTTAATTATATATCTAGATGCCTGGTAAGTAAATTTCTAAGTGTCAAGATCAGTGTTAAGTAGGAAGTAAGATTTTAATTTTGTTTTAGTTTTTTCTCGTGTATTGTTATTACGTAATTTAGATAGTATGTTGTTAATTAATTATTAATAAGTTATACATATCTATGTAGTAAAAAAGTCCTAATTTTCAAATTTTAATTCAAATTGTTTATTGCATGTCACATTACAAATGTAAGATGTTATATTTGATAGGTATACATGTGACGCCCTGCAAGGGCATAGCAACACTACAGGACTAACTATTTTTCTATAATCTAACTTTTAAACATAAATTATAATATATCATATCATCAAAAATCAATATTATTTTATATAAATTACTTAAATTAGAAATATAACATAGTCGAAGTATTCTTTCTTTGTCATTATTTATCGTCAAAAAATTCTTTTAAATCATAATAACATTTACTAATAAGGAATATTTTTAATTGGAAGGCCTTAAAATAATGGAGTGCTAATTATTACTTCAAACCTTCGAGGCTCTTCATAAAATATGGAAAAATCGAATATTAATCGCTTTTATGACTTAAAGTATGGCTTATTTTTTAATAATTTATCAGTTGGATTATTCATATGTCATTAGCTTATTCATTTTGTCTAAGTGCTCATACGCACTATGCTGTTGCCCGCAATGCGGCCAGCCGTGCGGCTGATCGCAAGCGAAATTATATACGTAACATCTATTTATACCGCTCTGTTCGCTCGGAGAGCTGCGGCGCGAACGACGGCCAGCCGGGCGGTTTCTATTCGCACTCTGCGGCTCAGTTTGCGGCTGCCCGCCATTGAGAGAGACTGTGTGCACATGGTACGTTTATGATGGATACCGAAAAATTTATCATCGAAATCTTCTTTCTTTGCGTTTTCTTCCTTACGTAACGTGTGAAATGTATAAAATAGCTGCAACTTTTTCCACGTCCATCTTTGAAATGAATAGATAAGACCGCAAACCGCAACGGTTCTTCAACCGCAAGTTGCGGCTGCCCGCAATCCAGTTGGCTGCATTCGCAATCGCACTTTGCGGTCATCCGTACGGCTAGCCGCATTGCGGTTACACGTGTAGTGCGTATGAGGTGTAAGTGACGCACTTAGATCAATGAACAATTGATAATGGTGTGCTTTCCTTCATTTATTTATTACACATGTAACTTTAATCGCTACTACTAAAAGTCCAGTGTAGAATATTAACATACTATCCCTTTTAAAGGGATATTATTTTTATTAGGACTGGATTTTATAAGTTTTATTTATTTTTTGCCCAAAACCCTAATTATTATGCTAAAATAAAAGTAACCTCACTTACTCCTTATAATGTCAGTCCAGCCGTTTCGGAGATTAGCCGGAACAAACATACAGACTGACAGACAAACATTTTAACAATTTTCACTGTACTGTATGCCGCGTTGGTCTAGTTGTTTTGGTTGTACGACTGCTGACCATGAGGTCCCGGGTTCGAGTACCGAGTCGGGTAAAAAAATATCAGTTATTGAAGTTTACCCTCCAGAAATTCTCAGTAGCTGCCCGGAGTCAGGAAGTTGGCGGTGTCTAACCCCCGTGACTCGGAAAGCACGTAAAGCCGTCTTTAAGGTCCTGTGCCTGATCTCTCTCCAGTCGTGTCGGTTTACCGTCCCATCCGACTATGAGAGTGAGGGAATAGAGAATGCACCTGTGTTTGCGCATACACTTGGGCACTATAATCCTGTACTGCGCCGATGGCTAGTCTCCGTTGAGACTGGCAGCCGTGACCGAAATTCGGTCTGGAAGACATTATTATTACTTTCGTATACATTTAGTAAAAAGCTGTTATTTTGACATTACAAACAGACACTTTCAATTTTATTTATTTGTATAGATTTGATAATTGATGGAGATTCCATGCAATAGGCCTCGCTAAAAAAATGTTTGTAATAACTTGCCAGTTTTATTTTTATGATCTTTTTACGTAAAAAACGAATGTTCCAATTTCAAATTTCATTAAAAATTTGAAGTAGGCTCGTCTCGGCGTGTTTACGACATGATTATAGTTGATGAATGGCGGATTTATTAAAACGATTCAGAAACGAAATGCCAGACGACGGTTTATCTGTTTCAAAAATAAAACAACGTCTACTAAAGTTAAGCGGCCGAGAAGCGCATTATTAGATAACCAGGCGCTCATTCAGTTCTTCTACTTCGAACTAAACGGTTTCTTTCTAGTCTCTTCTTTATCGTCATGCGTACAGCATTGGAGTGGAATAAGTTGCCCGCATCTGGCGTTCTATCCGATTATGGTCTGCTCACTCAGTACACTCGTAAACTACACTCGGAAGCGCACTTTTAATTTTGCATTTATTTAATTTTTTTTTTACTGTGTTTCTTAAATAAATGTTCTTCTATTCTAAGAATAAAATTAAATAGTAGTATTCACTTTCTTTTCTTACGGTTATTTTACTAAAATGTGAATATAAATAATAAAAACAAGTTAGCTAGCAAAGAACCTTTCACTACAGCGCTTCGTTTTAAAATACCAAATTTTTCTTACGGTGTACACCGCACGTGGCGACCTTTGAACTCGCGGCGGCGCCTATAACAAAATGCGGCACAAAGGCGACCGTATTTAAGTGAACAGACTATATTGTGGGTTGCTTTAAGGCAAGAGTGAATGGTTTTTGTTAAGTCAATGCGCTTCACCATCTTCACCTACTACTATCTACACTACTATCAACATAAAAAAAACGTATGGAAGACCGCTAGTTTTTCACTTTGACGGGGTATTTGGTATTAATACCTTTGCGAAGATGAATTAGCATCAATGCCGAATAGTACACTACCAAATTATTGCCAGAAGTGTTCACTGCTGTGTGCTGCTTCACCATGACAATGCGCCTGTGCTTTCAGCGTTCAAAAGGAGGGACTTTTTGGACAGCACTCTGGTGAAGCTTTTGGGTCCCTTAGAGCCCTGATTTGGCACTGTGTGACTTATTTATATTAAAAAATCAGCTGAAAGGGATAGAGTTATTCAGCCAGCGTTCAAAGTGGCCGCAGAAGTGGAATCTTGAGTCGGATTGGAAAAAGTGTTTCGAAAAATAGTTCAGTCACATAAAACTCAGTATTGATGCTGGTGAAGTGAAAAGACTTGATGATAAAATCTTTAAACACAGAGTTTTCTTTGAGTTCCGCAAATTTTTTTGAATGATTCACTATACTAAAGTAATAACTTATAATGTTGCTGTACAGATGACATTTTGCCTTGAATGATTAATTGCGCCAAAGTTGTTGCCAATATTTGATAGCCAAAATATAAACAAATTTCCATGTTTTATGAGTTCCGTTCTCGTGATTTAAAGCGATGTCTGCGCGTTAACTTTTCCGTTTTATATCTACACTTACTATTATAAAGAGGAAAGATTTGTTTGTTTGTTTGTTTGAATTGAATAGGCTTCGAAACTACTGGACCGATCTGAAAAATTCTTTCACCATTAGAATCCTACATTATCCCTGATGAACATAGGCTATATAATATTTTCAAAAAATTTAGGGATCCGTATGAAAACTTCGTTAATGTAACCCAAGGTGTGAAAAAAATACCAAAAAGAATCCTTATATCGCGTACGCTACGGAAACTATTGATAATAGAGCAAAGTAATGTACTTCAGTTTTATAAAAGATATCAATATCTACAAAAAAGTATGCGATACCATATGTTTAACTATTACAGTTATGTCACAATAACTACTTTTTCATGTTAAAATGTGAAATAGTAACGCCGGTACAAAATAGGCCACATTATTCGTATCAGTACCTGTATCATGCATAACCACCAATTACGTTAACCATGTAATTCAGCAACCGTCCGTCGTGATGTCTCTCTCGAATTTCGCAAGGCGCAGACGCGTGATATACGCGGGTGAAATCGCGGGGCACAGCTAGTAATAAATTCAGAGAATACAACCAAACAGAATAAATTTAAATTATTCCTACTGTTCGTATTATTCGTAGTGGTACGCTGCAGTTATATTATGGTTGTAGCGTTGATGGGTCGGCTCGACCGGGAATGGATCGCGCTCTCACAGAATAGTAGCGTAAAATAGCAGATTGATTCTTAATTGAGTATGGATGTCTATGGTCGACAGCTTCCACTTACCAGGCGTCAAGCGAGCACACAGTCAACGTGGACTGTGTGCTCGTTTGACGTCTTATTCTATAAAAAATTACAAGTAATAAGTAATGTTTTACTTTTACCACTGCTTCGGCAAAACCTCAATCCTGAGAAGGACCAACTCGTAACCTGGCGGACTTTTATTTTAAGTAACATAGTAAACTACGTTAATCTATAATGTAATTATATTAAAGAAGAATAACGAAGAAATTATGTTTTTTTTTTAATATATATAGGAGAGGGGGCAAATGAGCATGCGGCTCACCTGATGTTGAGTGACTACCGACGCCCATGAACAACTGCAACACCAGAGGAACCAGGGGAATTGCAGGTGCGTTGCCGGCCTTTTAAAAAGGAGTAGGCTCTTTTCTTGAAGGTCCCTAAGTCGTATCAAATATATATTATCGTCTCTAAATTTCATTTGATATATTTAATTGGATAATAAATACCTGATTAAGACTGACTGACCCGACTTTGACTTTGATTTTAACTTTGACTTTGAATTATCTGTATCTTTTAGATAATAATTCCAAGTTTTAAAGTTAAGTTGAAATATATAAAACTTACACCGTTTTTGCAGTTCTTGAAAATACGAGTAAATAAGTCCTCTACTTTTATTTGAAATTATCCCAAATTGAATATGATTTATGGGCAACAACTACGCGTACGCGCGCTCCTCCGTGTGCGATTCAATTCACAACGTTTTTCCCGACCGAGCGCCCCGAGCAATGAATGTGTGCGTGCGTAGTAAAATAGTAAGCGTTAGATATTTATGAATAATAATCAGTTAAAATAATGGATTTTCACTGATTCTGAATTTAAAATATAAAGAGGTCAGAATATTTGAGATTTTTTTAAATTCATTTTTCTTCACCATTCGTCTATATCACTTATTCTGAATGTTCTCTGCAAATGCACACCTTCCCATTGTATTGATATGACTATATTAATGAATGGCGAACCGAACTTCATTCACATAAACCGTGCTTTAATGCAGGCTACCAAAGCCAAGGTATGAGCTTGAAATCACTGATCCCACATAATGAAATATTTGCCATATGGCAATATTGGATAGAAGAGTGTTCATCAGAAGATATGAAAAGGCTGATGATAACTATAATGATAATGAAGACAAATGAACTGCAAATACTGCAGAACATGTAATATATGAACGGTTTCAAACAGCAGATAGGTATGATGCGGGACCCAGTTCCTTGTTAACGCAAGTGTGAAATCATCTTGTAACGAGCTCGTTCTGTGGCTTTGAATAAGAGGGACGGGTCGCCGATGTTGAACTCAATTACCCGAGCAATAGCGGTTAAGGCACGAGTAAAGGCAACGACCAACTAGAACTATTATACGTCACAGAGCCAATTTTATTTAAATTAATTTAGAACAAGTGGTAAATTTTTTGCACAACCGATTTCAATATAAATAAAATGAGAAAATCAATGTAGTCGAAGTCAATTAGATACGCATTATTTAGAATAACTCAAAAAGTACTAGTCAGACCTTGATCAAATTTATATGGGACCACAAGAGAAGCATCAGCTTTCAAAAAAAAAAACATGCGAGAGTGTCGTGGAACGCTCGATTGGAACGTATTTCCTTTCGTAGTTTATTATTATTGATAAACATATTATGTTATTGATTAACAAATACAAAGTGTTTCGTATGGTGAGTGTAGAGAACAGAGAACCCTTTAACAAGGCATGCCTCAGGGGTGACATCTCATCTGCATTTTGTTTCTTAATCGAAGATAAATGTAGATGTCTATAGGAAAGAGCATCCACTTACCATCAGGTGGACTGTGTGCTCGTTTGTCACGCCTATTCTATAAGAAAAAACGATCTAGCTTTATCTATGTTTGCTACTGATAATTCGACAGCGCAGTGACTGGATCTTCTTCATCAGCTTGCAATAGTCCACTGGTGGACATAGGCCTTTCTTGTTACGGGTTGAATTTGCCTTAGCGTCACGCTTGGTAGGATTAACGACCGCAGTATCAGACGTTTCGCACCTTTGGTTCTGCTTTCCATCGCTGGTCTGAGTATTTATGCCTGATGAATAGATACATTTTGGCGCCATCTATTGAAAGCCATGAGATCTTTTTGCCAATCTGTCGCATCTAAAGACACCCACGGAGTAAAATGAGGTGATGGATTCCCCTTCCAATGTGTTTGTTGATGTGAAAATTATGCATGCGAATGCTATGAAGATATCAATTAACAACCATTACGTATTTACCACTCTGGGCAGGCGGTTTCTTAGCACAGAGCTGATACTTTTGTACTAGAGCCCATCATGTGCAAGAAAATATTATTCAACATCAGTTAATTGTCAAAACCTGGTTGGTCTATAAGTAGTATGCAGAAGCGCGAATTGACCATATAGCTCGAAGAACCTAGGAGAAGTAGCAGTCCATGTTCAGTGTGAGTCTAACTATATTATATAATATGATGAATAAAATATATAATGAAACAAATTTGCGGATTTTATCGCGATTGATTATTGTTTAAAGAGATAAAAAAAATTCAAGTATTTTTTCAAGGAAATTGAAAAATAAAATTTAACGAGTTAAAATCCGTTTTATGAAATAAATGTAGTATTCGCGTAAATATAAGAAACCATTACGAAATCAATTTGTTACTTAGACCAAGTTGTTTCTTACAGTTATCCCAGTGTGTATATATCTTTAAATATCAATTGCAGTCACACTCCGTGACAGATGCAGCACTTTGTCACGGCAGAGCACTAGGTTTATCTAGATGTAGTTTAACTTCAATTGTATCAAATGATACTACAATGTCGAGACTGGGAGCTAACATTGTAAGTTCAGTGTGCCCGATACGCTGGAGCTATTAAAATTAACTATTATATTTTTGTCATTTACCGAAAATGAGTGCTTTGTCTTTTTTGTATTAAACTGAAGTGAGAAACGAAGTTACAGTCCACCTGATAGTAAGTATTGCAGCTCAAAGAAAATTGCAGTCAACTTCAAGCAAAAAAGTCTACAGACTTAGATGGAATGTCTCAGAGCCTGTTGTTATAGTGGTTGTATTGCTATTCGGTGGCAGAAATAGGGTAGAGCCACGCCACAGCTATATTATGGTTTAGCTTAATGCTGCTGTATTGTATGGTAAGTATAGAGAACCGGAGACCATTTTTACTGAAACGAGGTATTTCATCAGCGTCCTAAGGGGTGACAACGCATCTGCATTTCATCCTTAAGTGATGATATATGTGGATGTTTTTATAGAATAAGAATGACAAACGAGCAAACAGTAAGTGGACGCTGTGGCCCATAGACATCTACATTTATCTTCAATTAAGAATCAAAATGCAGATGCGTTGTCACCCCTGAGAACTGAGATGGAATGCCTCGTTTCCAGTAAAAAGGGTCTCCGAGTCTCTACAATCACCATACGAAATACAAGTAGCATTAAGCTGCTATTTTGCACTGGTATTCTGTGAAAGCGTGGTCCTACCCCGGTCGAGCCGACACATTCGTGCTGCAACCACATTATAGCTGCTGCATGGCTCAACCACGTAAAAAAATTAATTTACTCAATCCCCTCTTAATGATTAGTTTTTATTTTACTATATCAATAATACTGTGACATTTTACGGCATAAAAACTATGAATTATTGAGCATCAAAATTATAACGTGCAGCATTAAATGTTTTCGATCAATCACAATCAATAGTCGTACTTATTTTCACATCAACGAATTGATTTATCACACAAATATTCTTAATTAATAGTCGTATTGCGACTTAATTTGTTTATTTTGAATATTGATATCAATAATTTTATATTTATATTGTGAAGTACAAAAGCAGAAGCGTAGTTAAGATGTTCATTTTAGAGGGAGTCCATTGGAAAGTGCTTGTGCTTCCACTTGGGTTACCTAGAAAAATTACGACACGATAAAATCTTATAATAATAATAATAATAATAATTCATTTATTTCAGACCAATTATCCATATTTGTTAAAAAATTATAATCTAAATACCTATAACATTAAAGAAAATTAAAATTAATAAATATAAAACATTAAATAAAATTACATTTAAAATTAAAATTATAATTAAAATACTACTCTAGGTCGTGGTGTGTCTAACAGTATGCAGATTTATCCAACGCCCTAACATTGGTGAATCCCATCTGTCCGCTAGTACACTGAGAATCATGTTGGTGCTCGTCCGCATGCGATTCAGCATGGAGGCACATCTTTTGCGCATTATGGCTTCAAACCCATCAACATGAGCCTCTGAAAACATGCCAGAGGCGCTACAATACTGAGGCAACCCCATTATAATTCTCAACGCATTATTGTATTGGACGCGCAGATCATTGTATGCTCTCCGTGTATAGTTAATATAACAATATTATACAAATTTAGTCTTATAACGATGAAGTTAAAACAAACATAGGAGTAAAATGAAACTTACCACATTTTAGGATAAAATAACGCCAACATAAATAAATTAAATGATTGAATATTCAGAACGCCTTTACGAATCATATTAAAAATATTCTTGAAAATAATGATTACAGATGTCTATGGGCCACAGCATACACTTATCATCAAGTGGATTGTGTGCTCTTTTATCACACTTATTCTTTAAAAAATGTTTTTTCCCTACCCAGGTGAACCCCTAGGCAGGAATAGACTCCTACCACCTAGGTTAGGTTAGTTTAGCGGTCTGCGGAAACGTCTACGATAGTCAATCCTACTGCCAAGATTACACAATCCATCAGTCTCTATTTTACGCTGTTATTCTATGAAGTTCATACGAAAGCATTGATTGAGGAAGTGCATGAAAGGTGTAGAATGGAAGCGGACGAAAGGTTATCGCACAACTTTAAGGAGAACTCCAAACTCTTCTGGAAAGAGGTTGGAAGGACCCGAAGTGGTGCGACTGCCTTAAGAACGAACAAAGTGCTTTCGAGAACTAATGACGTCCTCTCAGAAAAATCGGACGTCATGCAGCGATGGAGCGAATTTTATAGAGAAATGTATGCGTGTGATGATCTTAGTGAGGGATCCGGGGATGACGCCGTGACTGGTACGCCAGACCCGGACCTCGATGATACTGAGGTCATCAGTATGAAAGAGAGTGAACGTGCGATTCGAAGTTTGAAATGTGGTAAGGCTGCGGGACTAGACAGAGTTACTACTGAAATGGTCAAGTATGGTGGGCCTCGCGTCTGGGACAGCTTTCATCTGCTGTGCAATTTGTGCTGGCGGACGGGGGATGTCCCGGATGATAGGCGATCCGCAGTCATTGTGCATTTATATAAAGGTAAAGGTTCACATTTTGACTGCGGGTGCTATCGGGCGATCAGCTTGACCAGTTTAGCAAGTAAAGTTTACTCGAAGGTTTTGACACGTAGGATGCAAGAGAAATCGGAAAGATTTCTATGGGAGGCACAATGCGGATTTAGACCTGGAAGAGGATGTACGGATCAAATGTTTTCTCTCCGCATGATCACGGAAAAGCTTCTGGCTGCTAACCAGAAGATTTTCTGTGCTTTTGTGGATCTTGAGAAAGCATTTGATAAGGTTGTAAGGAAGAAAATGTGGGAACTGTTGCCGGGGTATGGTGTGGATGGTCGATTGCTAAGGGCTGTGCAGTCTCTTTAATGTGACTGTAAAGCCTGTGTGCGGGTAGGGCATGACCTGTCACTCATGTTTAGCATCCAAACGGGCGTAAAACAGGGTTGTGTCATGTCTTCCTGGCTGTTCATACTGTATCTCGACAGCTGTTTACAGAAGCTGAAAGATAGCTGTTTGGGTGTGAAATTGGGTGACTTAAAAGTAAATTGTCTGCTGTATGCTGATGATGCAGTGCTTATTGCATCATCAGAGGCAGAACTGCAGGCATTAGTCACGTGTATGAAAAAGGAATGTGAAATTAAAGGTCTCCGTTTGAATGCTAATAAAACTAAGGTTCTGGTATTTGAAAGGGACGAAGAGAGAACGAAGTGTGAAATATGGGTAAATTAGGAATGTCTAGAACAGGTAAATGAAATTGTATACTTGGGGAGTGCTTCCAGCCGGGATGGAAGATGTGATTTAGATGTGGACAGGCGTGTCGCTGCCGGGAACAAAGTCAATGGTGCCCTGACTGCGTTAGTCAAAACGCAAGGCGTAGTGAAGAGTGCACGCCTTGAAATACATAACGCAGTGTTGGTACCGACTTTGTTATATGGCAGCGAAACCTGGGTATGCCAGAAGAAGCATAAAAGCAAGTTGAATGCAGTGGAGATACGATCTCTTCGTAAAATGTGCGGCGTTACCATGGCCGACCGAAAGCGAAACGAAGAGATTCGCAATATGGCAGGTTTGATAGATGACCTTATCACACAAACTGATAAGGGCGTGCTTCGATGGTTTGGACACGTTGAGCGAATGAGTGAAGACAGAATGGTGAAGAAAATATATAGCGCGAAAGTTAATATTAAAAGGTGTCGAGTTAGACCGAGACTAACTTTCGAAGACCATGTGAGCAAATTGCTCGAAGAGGGTAGGGTCAAGAGTACTCGGATACTTAGACGTGCATGTATGAAGAAGATAATGAATCTGAAAGAAGCGAAAGAGGTATGTAAGGATCGTGACACTTGGCGATCTGTTCTCTCTGGCTACCCCGTCAGGGATTGTGCTTGAAGATAAATAAATAATAATATTCTATGAGAGCGTTGTCCTTCGGTCTGACTCTTTGGTGCTGCAACGTAATATAGCTGCAGCGTGGCTTTACCGTGTTAAAAACATTAACATTTTTTCCATACATGCTACAGTAATTTACAACTGTTAAATATAATCAGATTGAAATGTTACTTTATTTTATTTTTTATGATTGCTGTACAAAACTCTCAACAAAATATTTACTCGTGTCTAATGTAATTAATGTGGGGGCCGAATCACGTGACACTTAAATTTATCAACTTCAGTAATATTCAAACAGATCGCGCTTAAAAATATTTATGAAATATATGTTTTGATTTGATTTTATTACGGTAAAAATATTTGAATCTTTTTCGTTAAAAATAATGTTAATTAATATAAATGATTTCTTAGTATTTCGAATCTCAATTTAGGGTTTTATAGATGAGAAGGAACAAACGGAATTCTAGAATCAATTTGTTGTTTATCCGTCTGTCGACACCCATTTTGTCAAGATCCTGTGGAGGTATCAAATTGAAATTAATACAAAATACTAAGATCTACAGTCAGGTTTTTAGGATAAGGGTGACAAACGAGTACAGCTCATGTTAAGTGGATGCTGTGGCCCATAAACATCCACCGTACATCTATCTTCTTTTAAGAATCAAAATACAGATGCGTTGGAACTCCTGAGGACTAAGATGGAATGCCTCGATTCAAGTAAAGAAGAGTCTCCGGTTATCTACACTTACCATAAACAAAAACACAGCAGCATTGCTGTGGTTTTTATGGTCTGCTGTGTTTTTTACGGTGAGTGTGGTAGGGAGAGAGAAACAAACACCATGAACAACTCCCGGTGGAGCCGACCCATTCGTGTTAACAACCATAGTATAGCTGCAACGTGGCTCTAACATGTAAAAAGATGTAAGAAATTTAAGCTTATAAATCAACGCAAGCAAAAACTAGAGTCATTTATTTTACATATTTTGATATTCGCAAACTTACTCTACAAACTCCATACTGTATTTCCGGGCTACTTAGAATCACGTAATTTTAAAATAAAAAACGGTCAAGTACGAATCGGACTCACGCATGAAGGGTTCCGTACCATCACACAGGTTTCTTGTAGGGGAGCCTTCTTTAATTTTAAATTTATTTTTATTTTTGTTATTTGCTGTTATAGCGGCAACAGAAATACACATTCTGTAAAAATGTCAACTGTCTACCTATTACGGATCATGATGAACAGCCCGCTGACAGACAGACGGACGGGCGGACGGACGGACGGTCAGACATCGGAGTCTTTAGTCGTTCAGTTACCATTCGGGTACGGAACCCTAAAAAGCAAGGTCACACAGCACAATAAAAGAAAAATACCTAGAAATCATTAAAATATTATAGTTATATTAAATGCTAATATTTTTTGTAATGACTTACTTATATTTGGAGTAGGAGCACCGACCAAGATTTAGTACTTTTTTTTTTTGTGTCATGATGTACATCATTGTTTGGAAGAACAATTTTTACATTGCAATGTTAAGTTTGTCCTTGATTACGATTGCCTTTTTGTTACATCAACGTTCGACGCTTACCTTACCTATATATCTATAGTAATTCCACAGATAGATCAAGTATAAATACTTTAATACATAACAATAAAATAATATATAACAATAATCACAAGTATTAATATAATTAGGTATAAATATGCGGAACCATCAGTGTGCGAGTCCTACTCGCTTTTGTATGGTTTTATTTAAAATATTATTCAAAGCTATTTGTAGGCCATACAAATACTAGTTCTGCAGAGGATTCAACGGCTCCGTGGCGCAGTGGTTTAGCAATGAATTGCAGCGCTAGGAGCTGCGGGTTCGAATCCCGCACGGAACAATTATTTGTATGGTCTACAAATAATTATCCTGGGTGTAGATGTTTGTCCTTGAAATTTATGTGTGTAAACTGTCCCCACGATACAGATGTAAATCCTAGTGTGGAGGTAACGTTTTTGTAAAAAGAAAAAGAAAGAATTAAAAAAAGAGGAACTCATTATTTTTACCGTGTAACACCTACACTACAAGAATATATCCACTACCCCATATATTCCCGTGGGTATCGTAAGTCGTAAGTGAGGAAAACTAAAACAAGATATGAGCAGCAGCATCTCCCTAATAAAAAGTAAAAAATAAATTGTGCTTGCCAACCCGCCTGCCAAGTTTGGCAACTGTGGCGAACATCCTCTTTATGAGGCAATCTACGGGGGAAGTAGGACAGCTGTGAACTTGGATAGGCTATAACTGGTAACGATATAATTCTATTAAGGCGAGTGACAAGTTCTTTACGAGCGTAAAGAAAATCTTTACCACTTGTTATAATGTTATGTGTAATCGAATTCTCCCGCGACGATTGGACTCTTCCGTTATTAACAATGTAAGTTGTGAGTGCGGTTTTCTTTTTTTTACTTATTATAAGCCAGTGCTTGACCACAAAATCGCACTGTCTTGTAACAAAAGGCTATTCACTCTTGCCTTGAAGACGCCCAGATTGTATTCGGACGGAAAGATGGACGCCGGCAAATTATTTCACTCCTTTGCTGTACGCATTACAAAAGACGAAGCATACCGTTTGGTTCTAATGCGTGGAATATCGACAACAAAGGGATGCAGACCCGCCGACTGCCTGATTGTCCGATGGTGGAAAGGAGAGGGAGGAATTAAAGCGTGTAATTCCTGCGCACACTCACCGAAATCTCCACCGAGTCCAATGCTGCCACGTGGCATTTTGCAGCACCAGCCCATATGTGACAGCAGTACTTCATGCACGACGGTTGTTCTAGTTTACGTAATCTTAATGCACTGTTATTGCGTTTTGGAACTACCAGCGTTAACGAACCAGGCATTGACAAGTTGAATCAAAAACAAGAGCGGAATCAGGGTAGAAACGCATGTCACAATTTTACGCCGCTATAAATGTGGAGTATTATAAATTGGGAGTTATGTATTTGCACAATAATATAATTGTTCTATTCTAGTAAAGACAATCGGTGTATGCACATGAATAATAATTAATTAATGTATCTAAAAATAATGAGAAAAATCTACTAAGTCATCCGGACTTACAAGTTTTTGCGTGTCATTAAAAAAAACATTATTGCTATATTATATCACTATCTATTATGGTTGTAGCCAATGATATTATATATAAAAAAGTTGTAGCACGAATGGGTCGGCTCGATCTAGGTAAGACCACGCTCTTACAGAATACCAGCGTGAAATAGCAGCTTAATGCTGCCGTGTTTCGATCCTTTTTACTGTAAACGAGACATTCAATCTTAGCCCTCAGGGGTGACAAAGCATCTGCATTTTGATTCACAATCGAAAATAAATGTACGTGTCTATAGACCAAAGTATATCCACTTAACATCAGGTGGACTTTGTGCTCATTTAATATAAAACAAAACACATAACATGATATTACGAAACAAAGTTGAATTTGGCAAATGTACCATTGTTTTCATTAGTGGCGTAAAGAAATACTTCACTATTCAAGAAATTTCAAAATTCGCGTCTTCGTTCATTGCAGATTTCGGGTTCACGATAGACGGGGATATAACCAACTCGTTCGTAATCATAAATCCAAATTGATAAAGGAAAGCAGCGTCCAAGGTTTGGTGCATCTGGTACTGCAATCACCAATTCACCTAATAAGCATGACGATTACCGTTTATCATCTCTACTACGGTAGGAAACCCTGTCCGGCGCTCGATTGTTAACGGCTTGATGATATAGATAATAATGAGACTAGGTCTAGTACCCACTTACCTTACTTTATATTTTTGAAATTTAACTGTCATTAAATACCACTAATAGATTCATTTTAAGTTGAGACTGTAAGTTTATTTATTTATTTATTTACACACACACACACACACACACACACGCACACACACACACACACACACACACATACACACACACACATACACACACGCACACACACACTCTTAACAACTATCCTTACAGGCTAAACAAATCCACTACGATAGTGTCGCTAATCTACTTAAATATATTATGTATTACAACCAACTTACATAACTAACTATGTATAAAAGTACCTTAGCGAGTTCTTCAGATTACTCGAAAATATATCAATCCTGTCGTGAACTTTGTTAACTACGTGGATTGTTCGGACTATAGGTGAGTTACTAAGCAAATTGGTCCCGGACACGGGCAGCGCGAGCAGCGGCGGACGGCGCCGCCTCCACACGTACCGGTCCGATAGTTAGTTATTGCATCTTAGTTAGAAGGGGAAGAATCATGATTCCTATCTCTCTTCTGGTAGCTCAGGGAATTGGCGCTGGGCGTGAATTTCACAGTACGCGAGCATCCAGAGTTCGGTCTCCACGAAAACCAATATACTTGGTATTTTTTTTTAAAAGAATTATACTTTTTGTTGTTGACAAACGACCACGCAGTCCACTTGATTGTAAGTGGTTGCTGTGGCCCATAAAAATCTACATCTATGCTCGATTAAGAATCAAAACACAGATGCTTGTTATCCCTGAGGACTAAGAATGCCTCGTTTACAATAAAAAGTGTCTCCGGATCTTTACACTCACCATACGAAACACAGCAGCGTTAAGCCCCCGCCAAGCCGACCCATTCGTGCTACAACTAAAATATTACTGCAGCATGGTTCTACCACGTAATTGTAATTTTATGTTCTGATTTACTATGCGCTCGATCTATGTATCTGAGGGGTAAAATATTTCGATGAATGCCACATGTAAGGTCTGCCCACACTCACTGGAGCAGCAAGTCGGACTGATTGCTCCACAACGTTCCCAAAAATGAGAAGACACCTGTGGGCAGCAGTTAGTCGTATCATATACGATCCTATTATTCGAGCTTCACTCTTTTTTCCAGTGATTCGTGATGTAGTATCAGATGGTCTGTATATATGTAAAGTATCTACTATCCTTATTTCGTACTGTATGCTTGTTTAATGATTTCTTATATTTACGCGAACCCTACACATTAAATTAAACTACTTTTACGGATTTTATTGCGTTTAATTTTAATTTTTTAATTCCCGACGTTTCGGGAATTAAGTGGGAACTAAAAAGTTGAAATAAAACGCGATAAAATACGTAAAATTAGTTTCTTTTAATCTGTATGCTTGTTATCCAAAATATGTCGAATTTTAAAGGGTTAGTACTAGTAGCTGACGTTGTTAAATATTTCATTCGTCGTCGTAAATTGTATAAGATATCATAATACGTGCGCCGCCCGTAAGATATTGGCTTAGATTTACGAGACTGGCTTTATTAATAGAATTTATCACCGCGGCATATGTCGCACAGGTGCGAATAAAATTATCCAATACTCCTTGCTACTGGCAGAAGAAACGACCCAAATTTAAACCTTCAGCTAACATACACCTTATATTACCGTATTAAAACTAAATTTAAAACTTTCATTTTTAAAGTAGTAGAGCCATACTGCAGCTATAATGTAGTTGTAGTATGAATGGGCCGGCTCGACTGTAAAATAACAAGTTAATGTTGCTGTGTTTCGTATGGTGAATATACCGTATAACGTGTTATAACCGGATACGCTTTTTACTTACTGGTAACGAGCCATTCCATCCTAGTCCTTAGTGTAGTAGTAGTGACAAGGCAACTGCATATTCGTCGCATATTCGTAATTAAGGATAGATGTAGAAGTCTGTGGGCCACTGCATCCACTTACTATCAGGTGGGCTGCGTGCTCATTTGTTACCCTATTATATAAAAAACTTTCTTCTATTAGCGATTTAATTACCAAATAACCTTTTTGGGGGAATTGTAAAATGTACACTAAATAGTATCGTTATTTTTTTTAGTCTTCTTTTTCTCGAGTACAACATGGTGATTCCAATCTTGTCTTTTAACCAACGCGCTTGTCTGATTATCTGTCAGCGACGTTCTCTGTATCTATTTCATGTAGATGATTGATTTTAGTAATCTTTTTGTGAGAATAAATTCTTTAAACCTAAACCTTTTCGGCAATTTATGTAAAGTCAAATACGAAAGTTAGGATCAAAATTCGCACTTTACAATTTTATTGAGTTAGTTTTGGTTGTAAAATGGAAGGTTAAAATAGTGTGTAGTTTTAGATAATCATGTGATCGATATATTGATTTAATAAGATTTGTAATGATTAAGATATGTAATTACCGGATTAAAGAAACAGTTACAAACACAGTTTACAGAAACAGTTGTTTCTGTAAACATCAAGGCGAAAGACACGCGCGTTATGCAGATGAGATCAAGCCTTGAAATTAATTGTATTGAACAGTTCCGGGTAATCGATGGAGGAGTGAATGATTTTGTGAAGGTAAAGGTCAGAATATTGTCTACGTTTATCTAATTTCGTAACTCCAAAGGAAATCACTCTTTCATTATAAGATGGCAACTGACGGATCAATCCATGCTTAAGACATAGATTTCGCAGAAACATCTCGGAACTCGTTTCAAAATTAGCTATAGGGTAACCAGACTACCGAGGCAAAGTCAAGGATCAGTCTCACAAGAGTATTAAGAAGATATATTAGACTAGAGGGTCTTTTGAAGTCCTTCATAACTCGTGTAACAAACTGATAACCACGTTGCGTTAAGTGATCAAAGTGTTGCTTATTACGATATAAAAAAAGTATTTGAAACAATCTTTCAAAAAATATAATTCATTGAAATTAGATTTCTATGGAAAAAATGAATTTGAATTTGATTCAAAAGTATCGTTGAGAAAAATCACGAACATGAATAATAAAGCGTTGACTGAAGGGAATTAATAGAATTTTTTAAATTACCGACTACCTTGATCATCAAAGAAATGAAAGTTGGCATATTCCCCTGAAAACTTTGAACTCCTAAAAGTATCTACCTAGTTGTTTTTCATATTACATTATAATAATGTTCAGGACCGCGCCTTGTTTCATTCTTTGGGGGAAGCCTATGTTTAGCAGTGGGCTTGTGAAGGGTTGTAATGATGAGTGCGTGCGCAAACACAGGTGCACTCTCTATTCCCTCACTACAATAGTCCGATGGGATGGAAGTCCGTCACGACCGGCAAGAGATCTGGTTCAGTACCAATGGGTTAACTTGCTTTTGGAGGCATGTGGTGAAACACTGCCAACTTCCTGACGCTGTATTACTACTGAGACTTTGCCTTGGAAAGCACTTCACTATGAGAGCGAGGGAATAGAGATTGCATTGTATGTTTGCAACACACTCGTGTACTTAACACCTTAATTTATACACATTTAGACAATCATGGGGTATCTGTATAGTTTTCTCATTTGGTTGGGCTGTATAAATGAATATGATAAAAATACATAAATGTCAATAAAATAAAATAAATACAAAAAAAATACAAAAATAAATCAAAGCCCAACCAGATGGAAGCCCTCGACAGGAGAGACCAAATGGCCGAGGGTTAGGGGGAAAAAAATTCCGCCATATGTACAACTTTGTGCATGAAAGATTAAATAAATAAATAAATAAATAAAATAGATCTACTAAAAAATTGGAAATCTAGGAATTCAAAGAAGCTTCATTAGACTCATCAAACCACATGTACGTAGGTTTAATAGTTTTCTAGTTAAGGGGGGGTTCAAAACTGGTTTGAAACGGTTCATACACATATACACGCTGTCGGTGCGTCACCCTTTTCTTTTCTGAACTTATCTAACACATTCACGTGTGTCTAGTATTGAGTTCGCTAGATTTATCTCGTAATATTTTTAAGCGAAATAAATAAACCAAGAACACCTCCATCTTTTTCAACTTCTGTTTTCAAAGATCAAAGGCATGTTATGTGTTGTTAACGCTACAAGACGTAAAAGCCGACAGGGACACTGAATATTTAAAGATATTGTGTTTTTAGCTCACAGCAATCCGCATGTGCTATGGCTACATATTTTTAATATTACTTTTTATAGAATAAGAGTGACATGCGAGTACATAGTCCACCTGATGCTACGCAGATGCTGTATCCCATAGACATCTACATTTATCTTCGAGTAAGAATTAAAATACAAATACATTGCCACACTTGAGGAAGAAAGAAAAAAGGTTTCCGGTTTTGTACACTCACCAATGATGTACATTGCAGCATTAACCTGCTATTTCACTCTGGTGTTCTGTGAGAGCATATTCCTTCCCTAGTTGAGCCGACGCATTGAATGAATGAAATATAATAATTGTAACAATATTTTTTTTTATAATAATTTCCGTGTAAAGTAAAGTAGTTTTTTTAATAGGATAAGGGTGACATACAAGCCCACAGTTCACCTGTTGGTAAGTGGTTGCTGTGACCCATAGACATCTACATCTATTATCGATTACGAATCTAAATGCAGATGCGTTGTCATCCGTTAGGACTAAGATGGAACGCCTCGTTTCCAGTAAAAAGGGTCTCCGGTTTTCTACACTCACCATACGAAACACAGCAGCGTTAAGCTGCGATTTTACGCTGCTATTCGGTGAGAGTGTTAAGTTGGAGAGATCTCGTCTAATGAAGTCAACGCTCCGTCCCCTTCGTGCTCTAATCCTAAGTCTGAAGTTCCAAAGTCCTGAAACCTTTCAGCTCGAGTTACAAAGTACCTAGAGAGTTCAGTATCTAGAAGACTACAATGCAGTGGACGATATAAATGACAAACTCGTGGAAACTGTCCATGTGGTCCGAGCTAAGTTCTGCAAGCTACAGAAGAACACAAAAACTCTCCGATCACACTCTTAATCTCATTGCTGTTAGACAGCAAATAAAGCTGCAGTCTTCAACATATTTGACAGCATAAAGACAACTGAACAGACAGATCTCCAAATTCATGCGGCGGGACTTACGCAACTTCAATTCAGCTCGTATTGAAGAAGCGATCGAGTGCAACCAAGGCTCCGAAGTCTTTGCCAGAGATCTGTCTGCCAGAAAAAGCCAACTGTCAAAGCTGAAGATCGAGTGTGGCAGCGTCGTTTCCGGGACACCTGAGATTTTGGGTGAGATTGAGAGGTTCTATGGGCAGCTTTACACGTCATCGTTGAAGCCACACCCAAGTGTGATTAATGATCCAAGAGCAAGTCTTATCCGACACTATTCCGATGAATATCCCGGACATCAGTCTGAGCGACATTAGAATGGCTCTCTAGCATCTTAAAAACAGCAAGGCCTTAGGTGAGGATAGAATTACAGCGGAGCTTCTGAAAGCGGATGGAAAACGAAGTCGCGAAGTGGTTCTTCAGTAAGGCTACGATGGCTATCCGAGTACAGAATCAGAGTACGAAACCTATACAACTGCAGAGAGGTGTAAGACAGGGTGACATTATATGCCCGAAACTCTTCACCGCTGCATTGGTTGACGTTTTCAAGCTACTGGACTGGAAAGGATATGGTATCAACATCAATGGGGAGTACATCAAACACCTTCAATTTGCCGACGATATAGTCCTTATGGCAGAATCGCTGGTGGACCTAAGCACTATGCACAAAGACCTCAATAGTGTCTCCCAACGGATAGGTCTTAAGATGAACATGGACAAAATAAAGATCATGTTTAATGTCCATGTCACACCTATGTCGGTAATTGTTGGGAGCATTAAGCTCGAAGTTGTTGACAAGTATGTTTACCTGAGACAAATAGTCCAACTCATCATCATCATCATCATTACAGCCCTTCACAAGTCCACTGCTGAACATAGGCCTCCCCCAAAGAATGCCACAAAGCACGGTCCTGAGCCACCTGCATCCATCGACTTCCTGCATGTCTTACCAGGTCGTCACTCCATCTCGTGGGGGGACGCCCTACACTTCGTCTACCGGTACGAGGCTGCCACTCGAGAACCTTTCTTCCCCATCGGTTGTCGGTTCTTCGAGCTATATGGCCGGCCCACTGCCACTTCAGCTTACTAATCCGTTGGGCTATGTCGGTCACTCTAGTTCTACTGCGGATATCCTCATTCCTAAGTTTATCACGCAGAGAAACTCCGAGCATAGCCCTCTCCATAGCTCGCTGAGCGACCTTGAGCTTCCTCATACGGCCAGCAGTGAAGGACCACGTCTCAGTTCCGTAAGTCATCACTGGCAACACGCACTGGTTGTACAATTTCGTTTTAAGGTTTTGAGATATGTCTGACGAGAAGATGCGTCGTAGCTTCCCGAACGCTGCCCAGCCGAGTTGAATCCGTCTATTGACCTCTCGGTCGAAGTTGGACTTACCTAGTCGGACTATTTGTCCCAGGTAAACATACTCATCAACAACTTCGAGCTTAGTGCTCCCAACAACTACCGGCATAGGTGTGACATGGACATTAAACATGATCTTTGTTTTGTCCATGTTCATCTTAAGACCTATCCGTTGGGAAACACTATTGAGGTCATTGAGCATAGTGCTTAGGTCCTCCAGCGATTCTGCCATAAGGACTATATCGTCGGCAAATCGAAGGTGAGTGATGGCAATAGTCCAACTAGGTAAGTCCAACTTCGACCGAGAGGACAATCGACGGATTCAATTCGGTTGGGCAGCATTCGGGAAGTTACGACACATCTCGTCAGGTATACCTCAAAACCTGAAAACGAGATTGCGCAATCAGTGCGTGTTGCCAGTGATGACTAATGGATCTGAGACGTGGTCCTTCACTGCTGGCCGTATAAGGAAGCTCAAGGTCGCTCAACGAGCTATGGAGAGGGCTATGCTCGGGATTTCTCTGCGTGATAAACATAGAAATAGGGATACCAGCATTAGAACTAGAGTGAACGACATAGCTCGACAGATTGGTAAGCTTAAGTGGCAATGGGCCGGCCATATAGCTCGAAGAACCGACCACCGACGGGGAAAAAAGGTTCTCGAGTGGCAGTGTCATACTGGTAGACGAAGTGTAGGGCATTCCCCCACTAGATGGAGTGACGACCTGGTAAGACATGCAGGAAGTTGTTGGATGCAGGTGGCTCAGGACCGAGCTTTGTGGCATTCCTTTGTGGATGCTGATGATTCTTTGAGGGCGTGGTCCTTCCTGGTCGAGTTTTTATCAGAGCGAAGAATGCGACAGTGAGTGTCCAACACAAGTGTCCACAGTGAGTGAATAAACTCAAACTGCTCTTTAAGATATTGTTTTATGTCTGGCGTACACGAGATGGTATACCACCACCATTCGGAATAATATTTTTCAGGCAGTTCCTGACATACGATACCCATGTTGCGAAATGTATCAAGCCACTCGCCAAATAATGAAATTGTTAATTGAAATTTTAAATGCCGATTTAATGTGCTCGGCGGTGAAGGACAAAATCGTGAGGAAATGTGCAATACGCCAACATCTGCTGTTTAATTGCTCCATAACGCTCTCAAATATGATAGGAGGCTTGTGCTAAGCAGTGGGGCGTCTATAGTTTGTAACATTTATCTTTTTAGCAAGGAAGTGGATTTAAACAACAAACAGTATAATCGATAAATGTGAGTATTCCTGCAAAGACGGATCGGAAGCCACTTGAGTTTTCACGAAATTCGGAAACATGGTCATATTTTCGGAGTCGAAACATGAACCATATACATAGGTTCTAAATGTGCTCAAGTTTATGACGCCTTCCTGTTACAATCATAATATAGCTACAGTATGGCTCTACCACGTATGTTTTATGTATCAGTGAGAGCCGTGGTAGCTCATAAAGGTAAGTAAGTAGCTAGTTAAGGGTTCGCTGTAAATTTAACAGTACGCGAATAGCCCGGAATAGATCCCCACTATCACCTATGAAATTGTTAATTGGAATTTTAAATGATAATTTAAATTCAGCGGTGAAAAAATACATCGTGAGAAAATCTGCACATTTGACAAATAAAAAAAAATTCGGAAACACCTAAAATCAGCCAACACCAATTTGGGTAGCACGGCGGACACTACAAACTCTCTCAAAAACGAGAGGGAACTTAACTAGAGAGTTTAACTTTCTTACGTGGTAGAGCCATGCTGCAGCTATATTAGTAGTATAGTTGTAGCACGAATAGGTTGGCTCGACCGGGGACGGACCACGCTCTAACAGAATACCAGCGTAAAATAGCAGCTTAATGCTGTGTTTCGTATGGTGAGTGTAGAGAACCGGAGACCCTTTTTACTGGAAAAGAGGCATTCTATGTAAGTTCTCACGGCTGATAACGCAACTGCATTTTAATTCGCAAACTAAAATAGATGTAGATGTCTATGGGCTACAGCAGCCACTTACTATTAGGTGGACTGTGTGCTCGTTTGTCACCCTTATTCTATAAAAAAAAAACTTTTATTTGTGTACGTTTTAAGATCTGGAACAGTATACAACATGTGACAAAATCCTTGTGGTTCCCGTTAAGTGCAGTATCAGAATCAGTATTAAAATTTATTGAAATAACTTTACTTCAGAAAACTCTGTGGTTTTCTTTAGTAAGAGTATTATCAAATATACCGAAGTATTATCAATACCGAAGCACGTGTTAGATATTTCAGATGTTAATAACATTTTTTCAAAAAGATTGAATATATTAAGTTATCTATCGTGAACACTAAAATCCAATAAATAACGACAAAAAAAAATATTGTCATGAATGCCATGTCTGTACCTCTACATAAAGATACCCTTTTTACTGGAAACGAGGCATTCCTTCTTTGTTCTCACGCGACAATCAATCGAGGATAAATGTATATTAAAGCCACAACATCCACTTATCATCAGGTGGACCGTGTGCTCATTTGTCACCCTTATTCTATAAAAAAAGGATCACCGGACCGTTTGTTACATACCTTATATTGATTCATCACTCAAATTAAAACGATGGGTGTAATAAAAATGTGAACATTTTAGAGTTTTAGAGTCAGATTGATGTATATTTTAATACTACTTTATAATTAAAAATCTCCACGTTACCTGGAAGCCTGTTTCTCTGCAGTTATAAGGAATTGACAGAGCAGTAAATAATATGATAATTGATCTTCGGGGTTTTACCGAACGATATTTTCCTTAATCGTATTTTTTGTTAATAAACAAGTCGTATGAAATAACAAAGTAAAGCCCTTGTATATAATGTCATCGTTTATCATAGTGGATAGTTTTATAGATTATGTTAATTTAATGTACCACAATAAATAAGGAAACTAACTTATTTACGGAAATAGTTAGGATAAGACAACACTTTATTATAAAGCCATAAAGGAAGCAATATCCGAAAGGTTTTAAATTACTTATGGCTAGAAGAGAACGTATAGCTGGCATAGAACCCAACAAACCCATAATAATATAATAATAATATCTCAATTCTGGAATCGAGCACTGTTCGAAATATAAATCGCGGGATACTTTACGAGGGAAACGTTTTCCCGCGCTCATGTTGTGGACATGAAAAGAAAATATAGTCCGATTCAGACTCAGTTAGTTGAAGTTGAGCTAGTACGCGTCGGTCGCTCTTGGTGAGAAGGCGTTTGGCGTTCTTATCTATTTGAAACTTCGGGATATCGTGTTTGTTTTTTGTTGAGTTTTGATTCGGTGGAAAATTATTGTGATTTAATTTATTTTTGAGAGTGAATCTGTTTGTGTTTGGTTTATTATAGCTGATAGAACTCTATTTGAAATGGTTGAGGATAAGGAAGATAGTATCGAAGGTATGCCATTTAATTTTAAATTGTTTTTTGTGTTTAGTATTTTGTTTATAAATACAAACCATACGATAATTATGAATATAATGATATTACAGTAGACGCGAATCTAAATGTAGTGGGTTCGAATCCGCCGTTCCATTACTATAGTGAACTTGTGAACCACCTACAAAAAGCGTACCTGGAGAACGGGAACGAATAACGGGAATATTAGTAATATTAAAATCATTTCTAGTATTTAAAAATATCTATATCCTAGTCATTAAAATATTTTTTTTAATTTAAAGCAAACCTCGCGAACTGTCAATTAAATTGATTAAACACAGAAGTGTCATCGTGGTCACTTATTATTTTAGAATCAATGATAAACATTCGAATTAAACATACTATTTCAAATTTAGAAAACATTGTTCCTAATGTTTTTCTATTATATTGTAATATCCACTATACATAAAATAAAATTGAAGTGTTAATCTGTAATATCGCATGCCATGAAGGTATAAATAACAATCTATACTAATATTATAAAGAGAGTGCACATTTTGTGAGTTTGTATATATGTGGGCGGAAATCATCGGAACCGCTGCACCTATTTGAATATTTCTTTCACCAATTGAAAGGTACATTATTCCAGATAGATATGGGTTATATATTATGTGTATATATTTATATTATGACTAAAATAAAAATAAAGTTTTGATGACATTTGTCAACGAAGTCTGAAAAAGTCGTGGCTCTTCCCATGATCCCTACTATTTTAGATTTCCAAATTTAAACGATTACACTTCTCAATAAAAAAAATTGTCGCCTTCACCATCAACTATTCTGAAGGCCAAAGATACAAATATATTGGACTTGACTTAAGGGAAGATTGTTTTATTCACGGACAATTATATATTTGTCTCTCTAGGTCAGGAAATGCGGTGAATCAATATATATTAAAGCCGCAGAAAAATGGAACAAAAATGTGTTATACGAAGAAGGTTTAAAATAAGTTATATCTATTAAGCTAAATCTGAAATATATTATACCTATATAGATATTTGTTCAACCCGGGCAAAGCCGGGGCGGGCTGATAGCTTGGAATATTTTTGTCTGTCTGCCTGTCTGTCCGTGCTAAACTTCGGAATGGCTGAACCGCTTGTGATGAACCTTCACGAACAAATAGATAGAAATGCCAGGAGGTCTAGGCTACAGTTTATCATATATAATCCTCCTAATGAAATTTAATTTTAAAGTTCCATCACTAATGCCTCGTTAGTCCATTGAACCTCTCTCTATTCTGTTTCTAAAAGCAGTTATTAAAGCCAATTCACCGGTAACTCCACGATTTCCTAACTATATAATAAGTGCGGTGGGTCAAAAGATGTTCATGTTGTCTCTAGCCAAGTTTAAGGCCACAGTACAAGATACATTATTAAAGTAACTACGTGTAAGTCATTGTTTTAAACACAATATTATTTTGTGGTATCCTACGTTTTTGTATTTTATTTATTTAGAATTGCTGGGTAACTTTTTAGTAACATCAAGCATGCGAGGTATACCTTTAATTGATTGTGAAATTAGTGCTTAATTTGATGTGTGCATACTATTACTGCAATCGTTGGTGTACATAAATAAATAAATATATTAATATGGTCACTTTAAAAATCTTAAAGACGTCACATTATTAGACGTATTTTGTACGTGGTAGAGCCATGCTGCAGCTATATTAGTAGTATAGTTGTAGCACGAATGGGTCCGCTCGACCGGGGAAGGACCACGCTCTCACAGAATACCAGCGTCAAATAGCAGCTTAACACTGCTGTGTTTCGTATGGTGAGTGTAGAGAACCGGGAGACCCTTTTTACTGGAAAAGAGGCATTCCATCTTAGTCCTCACGGGTGACAACGCATCTGAATTTTGATTCGCAAATGAGGATAAATGTAGATGTCTATGGGCCACAGCAACCACTTACCATCAGGTGGACTGTGTGCTCGTTTGTAACCCTATCCTATATAGAAAAATCCTACCTAGGTGAAGCTAGTGCGGGTCGCTAGTACGGAATAAAATTAACACCTACTTGATCCAAATGTTTTCTAATAGTTTTTTTTTTATTAAATTGTATTTATACATCAGTCAGTCATGTTTGTTATGAAACGATTTTTTTATCAGCAATCCGCCAGTTATGCTTGGCGCTCACGTCAAAATGTTCTAATCTCACGGAATGTTTAGCTTTTATGTCCAGCGGCGAAATTTTAACTTCAGTTGAGATTCTAGAGAACTTCAGTGAAGATTTATAATATAGATATATATTTTTGACGTAGTAATGCCACGCTGCAGCTATTTATGGTTGTAGCACGAATTGGTCGGTTCGACCAGATAAGGACCACGCTCTCACAGAATACCAGTGTAAAATAGCAGCTCAATGCTGCTGTGTTTCGTGTGGTGAGTGTAGAGAAACAGGAGACCTCCTTTTACTGGAAAGGAGGTATTCAATCTTATTCCTTAGGGGTGACAACGCATCTGCATTTTGGTTCTTAATTGAAGATAAATGTAGATGTCTATGAGCTGCAGCAACAACTTACCAAAAATACTAATAATAAAGTTATAAAAAAATACTTATAATATACGTAAAAGTCTTTAAAATTTGGATGTTTGTTTTTCAACAACGCATAAACGGATTTTAGCATACTTATATAGCATGTACGCCATAAGTACCAAGGATATAGGCATAGTCGAATTTTTTACTCCGGAAAAATAAAAAAAATACCGTGGCAAATTAACATGAAGCCGTTTTCCTTTTCACGTGGCCAGTTGAGATAGTATCGTTAACAATAAAGAATAACAAACCTTGTATATAAACAGCGATTTAACTCATGCGTTAACTGAATGAACTTGCTAAGTACTTTTATTTTTTTAAAGTATAAAAAATAATTTTTATTTGTTCGTAATTTATACGCTGCTATACCGTTCATCAAATCTTTGTCAACTTATTGCTTGCATTTCCGCGAAGGTTATAGGCATAGTACAATTAACTTACACTAGGTGGCGTGAGTATCGTACCGACAAATATTTAAAAAAGTAACATATTACTTAACTTTAACAAATGTATTTTCATTCCTAATCTATACAAATAAATAAAATTGAAGTGTCTGTTTGTAATATCGAAATAACAGCTTTTTATTATATGCATATGAATGTATATATGTACTTATAACAAAAACACGGTTTTAAAAATTTTTGTCTGTCTGTGTTTCTGTCTGTCTATCTGTCTGTTTGTTCCGGGTAATCTCCGAAACGGCTGGATCGATTTTGACCGGACTTCCACTGGGAGATAGCTGATGCTATAAGAAGTAACCTAGGCTACTTTTATTTTAGAAAAATAATTCGGGTTCCGCGCAAAAAATTAAAACCCATGAAATCTAATCGTAATAAATTACGCGCGGGCGAAGTTGCGGGGAACAGCTAGTTAAACAATATAACTCTTCCAAATTTGAAACGATATTTCCACAATTATTTTTTCTACGGCAGCAAAGCACCCTGCGGGTATCACTAGTAGCTAATAAAATAAGTAAGCCATTATATAATTATTTTTTTTATTTTTTTTTGTACATCGTGTTGAGAATTACTGGCCTTCACGTTTACGAGAAGTCAAGAAGATTATGGAACAGGAATTTTTCCGGCGGCATGATCCCACCTGAATTAGTGGACTTTACATGTATTTGAAATACATTAACTTGTGAAACTTGCAGGATTCTTTTACATATTGTTCTTACAAGTACAAAGTAAATCAGTACTCAAGACCAGATTGAGCAAACTATCGTATTATAGACAAGATTTTGACGCGTGACAATTAATACCCCTTGAAATTCTTTATGCTAGGAGAAAAATATGCGCGTACATGAAATACTCAATTAAATTATTTATCAAATGAATGTTTAAAATATCATGCAGAGTAACTCCGAGCATAGCTCTATCCACAGCTCGCTGAGCGACCTTAAGCTTCCTCATCCCGCAAGCTGTGCAGGACCACGTATCAGTTCCATAGGTCATTACTGGTTGTACAGTCTTCTTTTCAAGTTTTGAGGTATACCTGACGAGAAAATGTGCCGTAATTTCGCGAACTCTGCCCAGCCGAGTTTAATCCGTCGACTGAGCTCTCGGTCAAAGTTGGACTTACCTAGTCGGACTATTTGTCCCAGGTAATGTTTACTTGGGACAAATAGTCAACAACTTCGAGCTTATTGCTCCCAAAACTACCGGCATAGGTGTGACATGGACGTTATACATAATCTTTGTTTTGTCCATGTTCGTTTTAAGATGTCCTATTCGTTGGGAGGTACTATTAGGAGGTCATTGAGCATAGTGCTTAGGTCCTCCAGCGATTATGCCATAAGGAATATATCGTCGGCAAATTGAAGGTGAGTGATGTACTCGCCATTGATGTTAATACCGTAACCTTTCCGGTCCAGAAGCTTGAAAACGTCTTCCAATGTAGCGATGAAGAGTTTCGCGGATATAACGTCACCCTGTTTTTCACCTCTCTATCAGTTGGATAGGTTTCGTACTCTGGTTCTGTACTCGGATAGCCATCGTCGCCCTACTGTACAAGCACTTCAACACTTCGATATACCGACAGTCAACTTGGCATCGCTGAAGGGACTGCAGCACCGCCCAAATTTCGACGCAATCAAAGGCTTTCTCATAGTCCACATACGCCAGACATAGTGGCAAATTGTACTCCTCGGACTTCTGTACAATTTGCCGTAGGGTATGTATGTGGTCTATGGTGCTAAAGCCTTTTCGGAAATCGGCTTGTTCGGGAGGCTGGAAGTCATTGAGTCTGCATGCGAGACGATTCGTAATGACTCACGAACACCAAAACACCACGTAGACGCGATTCAGAAGCGAAATCGATCTGTAGTTCTTCAAGAGAGCGTGGTCGCCTTTCTTGAAAAACAAGGCCACCGCACTTCTGCTCCACGCCTCCGGAGTAGTCCCATTAAGGAGGACAAAATAAAGAGCTTCTGAAGGACTTCGAGTACCAGTTTTCCACCCGCTTTCAGAAGCTCCGCTGTAATTCCATCCTTGCCCGGGGACTTGCTGTTTTTAAGATGCTGGAGAACCATTCTATCTCGCTTAGACTGACGTCCGGGATATCATCGGAATAGTGTCGGATAAGACTTGATCTTGGATCGTTATTCACACTTGCGTGTGACTCCAACGATGACGTGTACAGCTGCCCATAGAACCTCTCAATCTCAATCAAAATCTCTCGGAAACAATGCTGCCACACTCTGGCAAAAACTTTGGAGCCCTGGTTCTGCTCGATCACTTCTTCAATACGAGCAGTATTAAAGTTGCGTAAGTCCCGCCGCATGCATTTAGAGATCTATCTTTTCAGTTGCATGTATGCTGTTAAATCTACTGAAGACTGCAGCTTCATTTCCCGTCTAACAACCATGAGATTTTACGAGTGTGATCGGAGAGTTTTTGTGTTCTTCTGCGACGGGTCTTTCAAAACTTAGCTCCGTGTTCTTCTGCGATGGGTCTTGCAAAATTTAGCTCCGACCGCATGGACACTTTCCTCGAGCTTGTCATTCATATCGTCCACTGCATTACAATCTTTTAGGCACTGGAAACGGTTATGTAGCTCGAGCTGAAATGTTTAGGGACATTTTTGGTTTAGAGCACGAGGGGGACGGAGCTTTGACTCCAATAGCCGTGACCTCTCCAACTTAACGTTTAGGTTCAGTGTGCCTCTAACCATTTCGTGATTGCTGCCGGTTTTCACCCTGATCATCGAGATATAACCGAACAGTTGTCGCCTGGTCGTCATAATGAAGTCAATCTCATTTTTGTCGAACCGTCGGGGTTCGACCAGGTCCACTCCCTGTTTCCCGTTTCTTGAAGAAAAAGTTCATCCCAGAGAGTCCTTCTCCACGAAGTTGGTCAGCTACTGTCCCCTTGCGTTCCGTTGCTCTATTCCAAACTTCCCTAACTCCAGCTCACCGTTCTCTCTTGTGCCTAGTTTTGCGTTGAAGTCTCCCATTAACACCATATAGTGGGTTTTGGAGGAATGCGTGGCTCTAGATTATCCTCATACATTTCATCCACCTTCTCATCGGGATGTACCAAGATTGGTGCGTAAACCTATATGACCTTCAGCAAATACAGTTTGTTGATTCTGAGTATAAGGTACGCAACCCTCGTCGATACACACTCAATCTTTACAACGTTGTTAATGAGAGACTTGTGGATGATAAATCCGACACCTCCTTGGGACAGATGGTCGACCTCCCGGTGATGAACAAGTTGCCTAATTCGAGGGTTGCCATGTCCTCCCCCTCTGTTCGTGGACCTTGGACAATCCTATAATATTCCATCGCAACTTGTCTATCTCTTCTTCCAGCTTCAGAATCTTCTTGTCAGTCCTCAAGTTGCGTGCGTTATATGTTGCCAGGTCGAGTCGTCTTAGGTGCCAACCGAACCTCCACTGGAGATTCTTAGCACCCCCTGCTCCGTCGTTACCATGGTCGCCACCGTAGCCAGGAATAATTAGGCCGCCGGTGACTGGGAGCCGTTTATTAATGTCATTGCTCATGGGGGTATATCGCCATAGTTGCCACGCTTGGCGATCGGGTTGGCAACCGCAGTTTTTTTATTGTTGTTTTGCTGTTATCAGAATGATGCTGCTGCCTATCTCCTATTTTGGTTTCCCTCCGTCGCCTCTTACGACATCCACGGGAAGATATGGGGTAGAGGGTATTCTTACCCGCCTTTTCACGGGGTATAGCTGTAGGAATAGAATAGAATAAAATAGTTTTATTCAGTATAGATAATAAGTAATTCTTATTGAAATTGTTTTTATTTGATTTTTACCACTAGTTCAAAAAAACCTCTAGTCTTGGAAAAAAACCAGCGGGACTTTTTTAAAGCGGAATTTTCTAAACAATCGCTAGCAGATATAGCTCGCGGATTTTATGTATTTTATTCTGTTGTCTTCGAACTTTGATCTTCTTGTCAGTAACTAAACTCACAAGACTACTGAATGACATATCCGACATCTGAAATGTAGATTTACAATATGCACAAGCTGTTATTCAAAGATATTAAAAATTTATTGGAAACAGAAACAGAAACTTTTTTATTCAATATAGATTATAAATAATACTTATTGAAAGATACTCTTTTGTTTAATTACCACTGGTTAGAAAAAAAACCTCTGTCCTGGGAAGAACCAGCAAGAAACCCAGCGGGACTTTTTCTTAAATAACAGGTTACAATCTTGTATGTTACACAAATTAACAACACAACAAATTAGAAATAGCTTGGTAGCGATCACCTCATTTCCAGGGGTTATTATCATCCATAAGTTCTTTAATATTATAATAACCCTTTTTATACAAACTTAGTTTAATAAAGTTTTTGAACTTTGAGGAGGTCATATTTTGTACATTTTCTGGAATTTTGTTGTAAAAGCGTATACATCGCCCCAAGAATAAATTACTGACTCGATGGAGTCGAGTAACTGGTACTACTAGCTTGTGTCTGCTCCTAGTATTTACAGAATAAATATTACTTATTTTTGTAAAACTACTTTTATTTTTGTGTACGTACATTACATTTTCATAAATTTATTGAGAGGCCAAAGTTAATATATTAATTTCCTTAAATTTTTGTCGCAGCGACTCTTAGGCTTTAAATCATAAATTGCTCTTATGGCCCTCTTCTGTAAAACAAATATAATTTCAGTGTCAGCTGCGTGTCCACATAGCAAAATACCATACGACATTATGCTATGGAAATAGCTAAAGTAAACTAGTCTAGCTGTTTCAACACTGATAAGACTTCTAATCTTTTTTACAGCATATGCTGCAGAACTAAGTCTGCTTGCTAGTTTTGATATATGGGGGCTCGATTGAAGCTTCGCATCTAGTGTGATTCCAAGAAAAATGGTGGTATCTACAAGACTCAGTTTCTCCTCATTTAAAATTACATTAGTATTTAATTGTTTGACATTTGGAGTCATGAATTTCATACATTTCGTTTTAGTGCCATTTAGATATAGCATTATTTACTTCGTCATATTTGAGTAATTGTCGACTTAATTTGAAAATTAAAGAAGTGTTATCTGCAAATAATACTATATCATGGTTATGCCCTACTATGTAAGGTAAGTCGTAAATGAATACAAGAAACAGAAAGGGGGCGAGAATTGAGCCTTGAGGCACACCCATTTGTACCATTGATCCGGAAGAGCATTCTTAACCGACTTCAAAAAGGAGGAGGTTCTCAATTCGATTGAATTTTTTATGTGTTAACTCATAACTTTTTTCTAGGTGAAACGATTATGATAATTCTTTTTTCATTTGAATAATTTATAGCATAGCTGTATTAAAATTTTGTACAGTCGACTTCAATATATATTATTAATAATAACTCAAAAACCATTGGTCAGACCTTGATCAAATTTACATGGAACTACATGAAAAGCACCTGCTTTCAAATAAAAAAAAAGAATCATGAAACCAGTTCATGTAAAACAAAGTGATGAGGTAACACACACAAAAAACATACTGTCGAATTTAGTACCTCCTCCTTTTTGAAGTCAGTAGAAAAGCGAAACAATGATTAAATAAAAGGTCTTTGTCTATCTTAAATCTTAATAACGTTACATTAGTAGATCCTACCCTGGCGAAGCCGTGGCGAGCCTTTACTTTTACTAACTAGTAAAAGTAAAAGCCTATATACGTCCCACTGCTGGGCACTGGCCTCCTCTCACTTCTGAAAGAGTTTTAGGACAAAGAAGTGTCCGGCGCGCTGCCCCAATGCGTGTTGGCGAACTTGACATGTCTTCAAAATATTTTTTTTTTATTCCTCAGGCATACAGGTTTCCTCACGGTGTTTTATTTTACCGCAGAGCACGTGGTGAACCAGCACTTAAAATTGCATTAATTAATGATTTTATTGTTGTCGGCGAGGATCGAACCCGAGTTGCTCGTGTACTATAAAATTTACAGCGAGTGCTAAGCGCCTAAGCTGCCGGCTCTTAACCAACTAGTAAATATCTTGTAATAATTAAATCCTTTCAAGTAATTAAATTATGTTTAAAATGTCTACGTCATAATTTTTGCTTGCAGACATACAATATTTTTGAAATAGAATGGAGTTCCGTTTCTTCGCTAACATTGTTGACAAATGCATCGCTTTTTTTCTTAATGAGATTATATATACGAATTGTGAATGCCTCGTTGATCTGGCGGTAGTCATTGCGACTACTGATTATGTGTGGGTTCGAATACCGGGTCGGGGCAAAAAATTTCTCTCTTCATTCAGAATATTGGCCATACTTCACCACCGTGCCTCGGAAAGTAAGTAAAGCTGTTGGCCATACGCCTGGGCTTTCTCCAGTCGCGTCTGATTGCTAATGAAATTCAATGAAAAATTAAATTAATAATAATTAAATGTGAGAGAATAGAAAGTTCACCTGCGCAGATGGCTAGTTTCTGTTGAGACTGGGTTTCGTGACCAGAGTTCCGTCTAAAGGTCGTTATATATTACTTGGGAAAAAACTCAGAATACCATCCACACCCTCTGGATGCTTGGCAGTTCATCACTGTGCGTTTTACTCTAAATTTTCTTCCTCGTACGACTTCTCTGCTGAATCGTTTACCACTGACGATTTTTCCGTACCAATAAGACTTAGGGACCTTCAAGAAAAGAACTTACTCCTTTCTAAAAGGCCGGTAACGCATCTGCAATTCCCCTGGTGTTCATGGGGCGGCGGCAGTTTCGTTTGCCCCTCTTTATAAAAAAAACTCATCGTTCTCTAAGCTAACATATAATTCAAAGACACACCCTGTCACAGTCCTCCATATAATTACACGCATGTTGATTTCGAATCACTATTTACGCCAGGAAATCTTAAAGAGATACGGTTTGGATAAATATATTGGTGAATATTAAAAGCAGCGCTAGCTTTGTTTTGTACTTGGTGAGACTGTCCATAGCCTATTTAATCGTGTGTAAATTCTCACGGATACCTTTCTGGAACAATGGAATGGTTATGCCTAAAATCTATCGACTAAAACCCCATAATCACCATCTGTATACGTGGGGTCCCAGAATCTCAGTTCGGAACGCAACCTAGGCAACTTCATCACTTTGCTGTACTAGATACATATCTCTAGGGCAGTACCTACTATTACTACCCCCATGGCCCTCCTACCCCCAGTTCTTTTTATAGAATAATGGTGACAAACGGACACACAGTTCACCTGAAGATAACTGTAGTAAGTTTTTACGTGGTAGAGCCATGCTGCACCTATATTATTGGTATAGTTGTAGCACGAAAGGGTCGGCTCAACCGGGGAAGGACCATGCTCTTACAGAATACCAGGGTAAAATAGCAGGTTGACGCTGCTGTGTTTCATATGGTGAGTGTAGAGAATCGGAGACCCTTTTTACTGGAAAAGAGGCATTCCATCTTAGTCCTCACGGGTGACAACGCATTTGCATTTTGATTCGTAATCTAGGATAGATGCAGATGTCTACGGGCCACAGCAACCACTTACCATCAGGTGGAGTGTGTGCTCGTTTGTCACCCTTATAATATAACAAAAGAAGATGCTGTGTCTCATAGAAATCTACATTTATTCTCGATTAAGGATCAAAATGCAAATGCGTTGTTACCTCTGAGGACTAAGATGGAATGCCTCGTTTTCAGCAAAAAGGTTTTCCGGTTCTCTACACTCACCGTACGAAACGCAACGCATTAAGCTGCTATTTTACGTTGGTATTCTTTGAAAGTGTGTTTCTAACCCGCAAGTCCTAACGTCTAGGCACGTCTAAACACCGCAATGTTTTAAGAACCTTCTTATTTGTGATACGGACCTCCGAAATAGAGGTCCCGCAGTGAGGTAATTTAGATGGAACATTGTTGCCACTGTCCAGACGTGAATTTTAAAACTTAGTAGCATATTTTTAGGGTTCCGTACCTCAAAAGGAAAAAATGGAACCCTTATAGGATCACTTTGTTATCCGTCCGTCTGTCTGTCTGTCAAGACCCTTTTTCTCAGGAACGCGTGGAGGTATCAAGCTGAAATTCATATCAAATACTCAAGTCTACTGTTCCTTGGAACTGTGAAAAAATCAAACAAAAGATACAGCCGCTTATGCCGCAAATTTTCGACATTCGCAAGGGAATCAAAACCTACAGGGTACTTCCCGTGAACTCAGAATCTTAAAATTTGGTACGAAGCAACGTATTATAGCACAGATGAAGGAAAAATTGCGAAAAGCATAAATTTTTAGTTGCATCATATAATAAAAATATTTTTAATAATGTTAAACTTATATACCTACGTATTTTTCCGGAACCCTCGGTGCGCGAGTCCGACTCGCACTTGGCCCGTTTTTTTTAACATAATATATGAATTAAGATTTTAGTTATGGTTTAGCGGTGTTTACCTGTAAGTAATTGTGCAATTAGTATAAGACTTTATTATACATTTAGATTAGATTTAGTATGTTAAATTGTAGCAATCGTAGGTAGACTTTTTTTAAATAAATATATAAAAAATAAAAGAAAGGAATCTGAAAAACATGGAGGCGCTCTCTTATTGGATTTGAAGTTTCGCGATGTGCCTTCGACGCCTATCGACCAATCATATGCTATTATTGTAGCGTCTAATGGACCTAGTGACGTCATCCAAGACGCCACCAATGTGACTGCTGTTTGAATTGATTCTTAATTATTGAAAATTAAATCTTAGAATCCTAAATCGCGCTAACAAAGTTCCGAAGTTAAAGCAGTATATATAGAATAGCTCCGAATTGCCACTCGGAGCGTTGGCCGCTCCCCAGACAGAACACTGCCCGACGGGAGATCTCCTCTTTTCCTTCTACCCGCCACAGTGGTGATCACTCGACGTGGTCTGAACACGCAACCAACAACCTTCAGAAGACTACAACTTCAAAAACCTTCGTCATCGTCTTTAAGTACCCCAGTCATTCACTCTCGAGCAGTTATTGTCTGCAGTGTTTACATTCTGCAAGCCATCAAGCTTTACAAAGGTTCATCGCAGCACTGGAATAATAATGCTTCCTGTTCCTTCAAGCTACTCTCTGCGCTACAGTGTTCGGCACGGCTCTGAGCCTTACTGCTCGCCTCTGCTTCACGGCACTATCGCAGATTACTTGCCTTCTTCTCGACTCACCGCAGAATACAAGGCAATCCCTGGCACTTGCTCCACAGCTCATCGTTCTCACCGGCATCACTTGCAAGTGCGTAGTATGGCATGCATTGCACACCGGCATATCGTTCGCACCGGCGTCACTTGTCCTTACGCCCCACCGGAATTAAGGATACACCGGCAATCGGACTGCACTATCGACCTCCGGTCTGAGCAGGGGGGTGATGTGGCGGCGTTGTCGTCCCGCAACAAGCGAAACACATCGAAGCCTAAATCACGCTAATAAAGTTCCAAAGTTAAAGCAGTATTATATAGAATAGATCCGAACTACCACTCGGAGCGTTGGAATTGGAGGGGAATGGCAGGAAATTGAAATTAATTAATCTATTTTTTGAAAAAGAAGTTTCTTGGGATCTTTTTTAATGTCAATTGGGATGTCGTTCCATTCTGATGGCCACGAGGGCGGAATTAACTGGTGCTGCGGTCTCCAAACCGTATGCTTAGGGTACTTAAGGAGTGTGATTGCAACGGCCTAGACTGTCCACTAGACTTTTACGGGCTGCCAACACAAAGATATAAATATTTAGCTCCAATGCATTCACTTTGTAAACTTTGTAAACAATAGTAGCATTATACGTTCATTGTGTATAATAAGTTAAAACAGTAATTTAAAAAAAATCGACTGCGTAGAAAAGGTTACAAAAAGGCGATAAATTTTATACATACAATTAAGACCAATCTAACGACACAACACATATGTTAAAGTCTATGCAACCGGTTAGACTACAGTGCGTGCCAAAGAAATAGACATACATACATACTATATATATACTCGAAAACATTACCCTCCTTCTGGGACAGTCGGGTAATAATAAACGCTCATAAGCCAGAATAAGCGGGCTCCAATTTGCGCGTTCAGTTTTAATAATTTTCAATCCATTCAATTCACGTCCTTAATCCGTTGGCGGACGGAACAATAAAGTTCATTACAACAAATCGTCTTGGTGCCCCGCCAAAGACGTTTGTATCGCATCATTGAATATCTTCACCTTGGAAGACAATTACTCGGGCAATGTCAAATGTCATTGGTGTTCTGGGTTATTGACTTGGCGATTCTGTTCGTGATGAGATTACAACACGAATTATATAGTATTTCACAGCCCATCATGATTACACTACTGAAAAAGACCTTCCACATAAATTGCTCTATAGGCGGGTCGCAACTGTTATCAGGAAAATGATGCTGCCCATCTCCTGATACAGTTTCAGTTCGTCAGTGCAGTGAATATAGAATATACACAGCAAATAAAGTGAAAAAAGTTAATTCGTATTTTATATACAAATTCAAGACTTTTTTTTCAAAGTTTAATTGCATTTAATTATCTTTAAATATAAAAATTACGTGTCACATTGTTTGTCCGCGATGAACTTCTAAAATACTGAACTGATTTCAATGAAATGTTTCAAAATGTGTGCAGTTTGGTTTGTGGTTATTATATATAAAATGGCATTTATATATATATATATATATATATATATATATATATATATTTTTTTTTTTTTTTTGTTCGATAACTTGTTGCCATGTAGTGACATAATCCCGTTGGTGTAGAAATCTTGGGATTTTTGATCAAAAAAATGTGAAAAGTAGTTTTGACAGTCCTCTCTTGATGTTAACCTAACATTACCCAAAGAATTCTGACCCCAAGAAGACCGAAACAGGTGAAAATCTGAGGGTGCAAGGTCAGGACTATATGGTGGATGCATTAATACTTCCCATTCAAGCTCTCTCAATTTTTGCTGAGTGGCCAAAGATGTGTGTGGTCTGGCGCTATTATGACTAAAGAACACTGTTATTTCTCAATTTCTTGCTTAAGTTTCATGAGTTGTTGGCAGTAGAGATCCGAATCGAGGGTTTTTCCCGGCGGCAAAAGCTCATCTGTCAGTCGGTAGAACTTGACTACCCTTCGACCATGGTATTTTTCGCACGTTCTTGATCGTACGTACGCACGTAGGTGATCCACTTTTTATCACCAGTGATCAATCTTTTCAAAAATTGTTCAGTTTCATTATGTTTCAATAGAGAATCGCAAATGAGTACACGATTCATTAGGTTTCTTTCAGTGAGCTCGAGTGGTACCCAAATATCGAGCTTTTTTGTGTAAACAGACTTTTTTAAATGGGTTAAAACTGTTTTGTGGGCAATCCTCAATTCCTCGGCTATGTCGTATGTCATAACTACTAATATGCCTATCTTGCTCCACTTTTTCAAAAACGGCATCGACTTTATCTGTATGACCAGAGCGAGTTGCAGCTCCGGTCGTGAATTTTGATGTCATGATGCATCTTTGACATCAAAATTCCCGGACTGAAAACGCTTGAACAAACTTTGTGCTACTTTTTCTGACACTGCATTAGGTACATAACCGTCAAAATTTTTTTTTGCGGTTTGAGTCGCATTTTTCCGCTTTTTTGTAATAAACCTTCAGAATGTATCAAATTTCTTCGTTGGATTCACTCAGTTTTGCGGACAAAAACAATAGAAGTTTGTCGAAAAGTGATTTTTACTTTTTATTTTTCTTAATGTCCTATATGTATTGATATTACAACCAACCAGATACAAACAGTACAACCGCAGAGATCTTTCTTCAATTTTATACAGACAAAATACAAAGAAACTTTTTCCCCGACATATTTTATTATAACGAAGCTGTAATGTTATTATAATATAGTATTAGAATTGCCTACACATGTCGTAGTCCTATTGTTAGAATTGGGAAAAACCGAATCTACCTGCGCATTTCATATTTTGGCCGATAGTTTATTACTTTGATTTCTTTTAATATAATGAAAATACGAAAGCACCTATATAGTAATATCAGCGACAGTAGGTTAAGGTTCTTATAAGCATACAGATGCGTACATTTATTTAAGCACATAGTTATATGGTGGATACATCGTAGACCAATCATGAAATGGCGGCCTATCATGAAATGCCCAGGTACAATTTGATCTACCTAATTCTACGCTCAGAAGACGACATATACAAAGTTAACGTATAGTGATGGTGTAAAAGAAGTCATATTCGTAATCATTTATATTGTAAAATTTATTTAAAAAAAGTCCCGCTGTGTTTCTTGCTGGTTCTTCCCAGGACAGAGGGTTTTTATTCGAACCAGTGGTAAAGTAAAAAATGACTTTCAATATGAAATTACACATGTAATGTATATTGAATAAAATTATTCTATTTTATTCTATTCTATAATCCCATTTCGTGCCGAGGTTGTCGTAAGTGGTGATTAGTATTTATACGTGGTAGAGCCACGCTGCTGCTATATTTGTAGTACGAATGGGTCGGCTAGACCGGGATAGGACCACATTCTCACAGAATACCAGCGTAAAATAGCAGCTTAAGGCTGCTGTGTTTTTTATGGTAAGTTTAGGGAATCGGAGACTCTTTTTACTCGAAACGAGGCATTCCATCTTAGTCATCACGGGTGAAAACGCATATGCATTTTGATAAATGTAATAGGTACGTAAATGTACAGAATATCGACGCAGGTAAATGTATCTTAACAATCCAAACTAACTAAAATATCCAAACAATCTTAACAATGTTCAATGAATTTTAAAAATGCCGATAGTTATATAATTTCAAGTCGGTGTTTTACATATGAAGATCAGTTATATAGAGCCATTAATGGGACATTTTGCAAAAACTAAACCTATATCTATATCAGCAGTCGAAGTGTTAGTTATATTATCATGAATGTAACGGCGTTTAGCATTTCGTACCATCTGATTGCATCTGTTTCTTAGCAATTTAAAGTTAAACCATTTCTCTTCCGTACGTACTCTTTTGTGTTTCTGATATGCCTGATCTCGTCTCAGCATTGCCACTCGTACTCCCTTAGTTATCCAAGGGGCAGGAGGACGCTTTAGTCTTACTTGATGAATTGGTTCATGGATGTTATAGAGATTCAGAATAACGGTGTTCAGAAAGGAAATTTTGTCATCTATTGAAGAAGCAGCCCCCAATGGAGCTGATCTAAGTAAGAGCAGCGTCCCTCCTGGGTTGGTCAATATTTAGACTGGACAAATTGCGTAAATGTAATATAGAAGGAATATGAGTGGTAGAGTCGAATATGGTCGCCCTAGACAGAAGTTCTTCCCAACCAAATTGGCGTTTACCAAATTGGTGATATATTGAAGATAGACCAAATTAAAAGCGCCTTGCGTAGATAATGGAAGTGAAAGAACCAAAAAAGGTGTCAGGAACGTGCCAAGTGTAAGTCCGTAGTCTCTTTAGGTGACAGGGCTGGTTTAGCTTATGTATATAATCGTATATATATATATATATATAGTGGGCGGTCACATAATTAAAGACACTCTTCTGTGTGACCACATACAACAGTATTAAAGACGTGTAGAGTACCCAAAGTAGGTATTAATTATATTTCATAGTTATTAATCTTTACACGAAGATCGTATTATTAAAATGGAAACATCAAAAACGTTTATTTAGCAATAGTTGAGATTTTATTCCTTTTTAAAACAAGACAAAACTTTTTCGACAAGTTAACCGCTGGCCAGCTAATTAAAGACAGTGTGTCTTTCGTGTTCTAAATTTAAAATATAATGTTAAAATAATTATGTTATTTTTCATTTGGCGCGAATTTTCACGGTACATAGAATAAAAATAAAAACTAGCTTTGTGCTTAATAGAAATTATTAATTTTTTAGTGTTATTATGGGAAAACACAAAAGCTGCGATCCCTCTACAAGGAAGACGATCCTCAAGTTTTATGGCAAAGGTTAGTCATATAGGAAGATTGTAGATCAGTTAAGATGCTCTAAAGATATGGTTATGAATGCTATCCGGCATCTTTAGAACTTTAATACTACTGAAAATGTGCCCAGGAAGACTAGACCTAGAAAAACAACACCACGAGAAGACTCAAGAATAGTGTTGTTGGCAAAAAGGGAACGGTTTGCAAAAAGTGTCTGCAAGACGATAAGAAGGCGATTGTGTGAAGCAAACTTATTCGAAAGAATATTTCGTAAGGTGCCACTATTAAAGAAGGAAAACATCCAAGCTAGATTAGTGTTTGCCAAAAAACATGAACACTGGACAGAACGTGAGTGGAAAAATGTACTTTTTTCTGATGAAACAAAAATTAATATGATTAATTCTGATGGAAAAATGTATGTGACACGTCCTCCTAAAAAAGAAATGGATCCGAAGTAAACGAAGAAAACAGTAAAACATGGAGGCAGAAACATTAAAGTTTGGGGTTGTTTTTCTGGTCATAGTATAGGACCTATCAAGAAAATAGAAGGGAACATGGATACATTCCAGTACAAGAAAATTTTAGAGGAAGTCATGATACCCTATGTTGAGGAAAGTTTGTCGGTGGTTTGGACTTTTCAACACGACAATGTTCGGATCATTGTCAATGACTCGAAACACACAGCAAAATTTGACAAAGAATTCCTAAGGAGCCAGTCAGTAACTATGTTAGATTGGCCACCGTACAGCCCTGACATCAACCCAAGAAAATAGTGGCATCAAAACTTATCACTAGCGTACACCAACTTTATGCGGCTTTTAAAGAAGCATGGGAACAAATTTCAATTGAAACTTGCAATGAATTGATCGCATCAATGCCAAGGCGATGCCGGGCTGTTATTGCTGCTAAAGGACACGCGACAAAATATTAATAACGTGGTTTTTTGTTTTTATAATATGTCTTAAACTTATCAAAATAAAGTTGATTGCAATATTCACAATATTATTTTTTTTATAATTAGTTAGTTTGTGCGTCTTTAATTAGTTGGCCAAGTCTTTGCTTAGGTCATGGTAGTCTAAATGTAGTTAAACTGAATAAATATTCGGGACACATGAGGTTTATTTTCAATGTTTAATTTGACTGGCCTGTTGGTCTAGTGGTTAGTGACCCTGACTGCTACGCCGGAGGTCGTGGGTTCGATTCCCACCCAGGACAAATGTTTGTGTGATGAGCACGATCATTTGTTCTGTGTCTGGGTGTAATTTATCTATAATATTTATGTATTTAGAAATATATAAGTATGTTTATCAGTTGTCTAGTACCCATAACACAAGCTCTGCTTAGCTGGGGACTAGATGGCGTTGTTTGATAGTTGTGGAATATTATTATAAAAAATTATAATTATTATAACATTTCACAATGAATGTCCGAATGATTTTAATATTGTTTCTAGCTCGTATTAAATTTCAGCAAGCAAATAAAGAATAAATAAACTTTGTCGTTGTAATTGTATATATATATATATATATATATATATATATATATATATATATATATATATATATATATATACAGTGGTCACATAATTAAAGACACTAAAGGGATATTACAACGACAAAGTTTATTTATTCTTTATTTGCTTGCTGAAATTTAATACGAGCTAGAAACAATATTAAAATCATTCGGACATTCATTGTGAAATGTTGGAATTAAACATTGAAAATAAACCTCATGTGTCCCGAATATTTATTCAGTTTAACTACATTTAGACTACCATGACCTAAGCAAAGACTTGGCCAACTAATTAAAGACGCACAAACTAACTAATTATAAAAAAAATAATATTGTGAATATTGCAATCAACTTTATTTTGATAAGTTTAAGACATATTATAAAAACAAAAAACCACGTTATTAATATTTTGTCGCGTGTCCTTTAGCAGCAATAACAGCCCGGCATCGCCTTGGCATTGATGCGATCAATTCATTGCAAGTTTCAATTGAAATTTGTTCCCATGCTTCTTTAAAAGCCGCATAAAGTTGGTGTACGCTAGTGATAAGTTTTGATGCCACTATTTTCTTGGGTTGATGTCAGGGCTGTACGGTGGCCAATCTAACATAGTTACTGACTGGCTCCTTAGGAATTCTTTGACAAATTTTGCTGTGTGTTTCGAGTCATTGACAATGATCCGAACATTGTCGTGTTGAAAAGTCCAAACCACCGACAAACTTTCCTCAACATAGGGTATCATGACTTCCTCTAAAATTTTCTTGTACTGGAATGTATCCATGTTCCCTTCTATTTTCTTGATAGGTCCTATACTATGACCAGAAAAACAACCCCAAACTTTAATGTTTCTGCCTCCATGTTTTACTGTTTTCTTCGTTTACTTCGGATCCATTTCTTTTTTAGGAGGACGTGTCACATACATTTTTCCATCAGAATTAATCATATTAATTTTTGTTTCATCAGAAAAAAGTACATTTTTCCACTCACGTTCTGTCCAGTGTTCATGTTTTTTGGCAAACACTAATCAAGCTTGGATGTTTTCCTTCTTTAATAGTGGCACCTTACGAAATATTCTTCCGAATAAGTTTGCTTCACACAATCGCCTTCTTATCGTCTTGCAGACACTTTTTGCAAACCGTTCCCTTTTTGCCAACAACACTATTCTTGAGTCTTCTCGTGGTGTTGTTTTTCTAGGTCTAGTCTTCCTGGGCACATTTTCAGTAGTATTAAAGTTCTAAAGATGCCGGATAGCATTCATAACCATATCTTTAGAGCATCTTAACTGATCTACAATCTTCCTATATGACTAACCTTTGCCATAAAACTTGAGGATCGTCTTCCTTGTAGAGGGATCGCAGCTTTTGTGTTTTCCCATAATAACACTAAAAAATTAATAATTTCTATTAAGCACAAAGCTAGTTTTTATTTTTATTCTATGTACCGTGAAAATTCGCGCCAAATGAAAAATAACATAATTATTTTAACATTATATTTTAAATTTAGAACACGAAAGACACACTGTCTTTAATTAGCTGGCCAGCGGTTAACTTGTCGAAAAAGTTTTGTCTTGTTTTAAAAAGGAATAAAATCTCAACTATTGCTAAATAAACGTTTTTGATGTTTCCATTTTAATAATACGATCTCCGTGTAAAGATTAATAACTATGAAATATAATTAATACCTACTTTGGGTACTCTACACGTCTTTAATACTGTTGTATGTGGTCACACAGAAGAGTGTCTTTAATTATGTGACCGCCCACTATATATATATATATACGATTATATACATAAGCTAAACCAACCCTGTCACCTAAAGAGACTACGGACTTACACTTGGCACGTTCCTGACACCTTTTTTGGTTCTTTCACTTCCATTATCTACGCAAGGCGCTTTTAATTTGGTCTATCTTCAATATATCACCAATTTGGTAAACGCCAATTTGGTTGGGAAGAACTTCTGTCTAGGGCGACCATATTCGACTCTACCACTCATATTCCTTCTATATTACATTTACGCAATTTGTCCAGTCTAAATATTGACCAACCCAGGAGGGACGCTGCTCTTACTTAGATCAGCTCCATTGGGGGCTGCTTCTTCAATAGATGACAAAATTTCCTTTCTGAACACCGTTATTCTGAATCTCTATAACATCCATGAACCAATTCATCAAGTAAGACTAAAGCGTCCTCCTGCCCCTTGGATAACTAAGGGAGTACGAGTGGCAATGCTGAGACGAGATCAGGCATATCAGAAACACAAAAGAGTACGTACGGAAGAGAAATGGTTTAACTTTAAATTGCTAAGAAACAGATGCAATCAGATGGTACGAAATGCTAAACGCCGTTACATTCATGATAATATAACTAACACTTCGACTGCTGATATAGATATAGGTTTAGTTTTTGCAAAATGTCCCATTAATGGCTCTATATAACTGATCTTCATATGTAAAACACCGACTTGAAATTATATAACTATCGGCATTTTTAAAATTCATTGAACATTGTTAAGATTGTGTTGAAACTCCACTGGTAAAAAAAAATAAATACTTATATTATAGTTCTAGACGAAAATAAGTTATCCGCATTACATCGCATCCCACCAAGAATTTCTAATATAAGCTAAGACGTGATAATAACTGTAAACAATGGAATAACAAAATAATGAAAACATTTGTAAATACTTGCTTTACAACCATATTGAATATTATTTGACCGTAATAAAATAAAACAAGGTAGTCTTCGTCATGAAAGTAGAAATAAATATTTTCGATTAGTTTTGTAATATCTAAGGCCTCTGCCTCGAATTTTGCGGGAAGCGGGGAATTGTGTTTTGCAAACCGCCACCTGAATTTTTTTTCGATAACGATGTGAAATTACAAAACGATCCTCTGTGACTCTATTCAGCCTCTTAATATGGATATACCTCGGGATTCAGAGATTTTAAAAGTTTCCATGCGCAGATAATGGAAGATATAATATTATATTATTACTGTCCCGTGTGAGGCAACATTTATACTTATATGAATATTCTCATCATACGTAATACATTTTTATGGTTGGTTAGAAAAATTATATCTACATGCAAACTTTCACAGGTCAATTTTTTTTTACTATTCTTACTCAGCAAATAGTAAAGCAACTACAGTCCCACCGGTAAGTGGTTATGTAGCCTAAGATGGTGAAGTACACTGACTTAACTAAAACCTATTCAGTCTTGCCTAATAGTAGTAGGTATTATTTGCGACCTATTTGTGTGTGTGTGTGTGTGTGTGTGTGTGTGTGTGTGTGTGTGTGTGTGTGTATGTGTATGTGTGAAGAAAATCGTATGAGACTACGGAAAGAGGAATAAAGGTCGAGTACTACTTAGCTTACCGGTACGAGGTTGCCACTCGAGAACCTTTCGTCCTATTTTTTATCGGTTTTCCAAGTTATATAGCCAGCCTATTGCCATTTCACTTTAATATTCCGTTGGGCTATGTCGGTTACTCTGGTTCTACTGTGAATATCTTCATTTCTAACTATATCACGTAGAGAAACTTTTAAAATTTTACATTTTTTTAGATGATAGATGGAAGCACCATTTTTTATTTTTTTAAATTGTTTGATTTAATTTGGTAACAGTGTACCTAAATTTAAGTGTCTGTATCTATGTATATTTCCCTCCCTAATAATATTTTATTAAAGTCATACTCATAAAAACAGCATTTTATTGTAATACATAATTATAAAATTCAGTATCAACTAATTAATAAAAATATGCAACAATAAAATTACATAGGTATTAAAAATATCGAAATCTAAGTAACGGGATAATGTTGGTCGTTCCACATCTAAATTATATAAAAATGCATTTTTCAATTTCACTAATCAACGTCGCCGCGAAAATGTATTCTTCTTTGGGCACTTTAAAAATTAATTTATTTAGAAAACAATATTTACAGTTACCAGTGTACATATATTAACTAAATTAAGTATTTTTCGTCATAAAAATATTTATAATGGAGTATAAACTTTTAAAAAACTAAAATATATTTGAACGAAGTCGCTCCAACACCAACGCGCAGTCAACCCTCGACGATGTCCGAAACGGACTGCGACTGAGCTCGCGGGTGATTACAGGACGACGGAGCATGCCCGCTCGCGCGAATATATTCAATTTTGGGGAAAAATAATACTTTCTATTATAAAAAGGGGAATAAAAATAAAACTCTCAATTAAAAATATTAATATTTTTAAGACCTTTTTTTAGTGTAAGAACTATTTAAAAAGCTTGTGCCATTTTGGAGAAATTTTGCAAAATATGACAAAGATAGGTATTGATAGGTGATTGATACTCTTTGAGAATTTTTTTCTAATAAGTGGTTGACATTTTTTCCTTGTGGATTAAATGAAGAGTTGTTGTGATTTTTTTACTTAAATATTCAATAATTTAGGCATTTAAACCGCAGTTAAGGCCTCAAGGAAAACTGCATTTGACCGTTGATTTCTATTTGTATTTTTAGTTATTTTATATATTATATATGCAATATTTATTATATGATTTATTATATATTTTCTAAAATATTATTTAATATTTCCATAATTTATATTATTTTTATATAGGTATTATAAGAACGTATGCGAATATATTTTATGTTTATATACAAAGTAGTAACGGTTAAGAATATCCACTACCCCATATCTTCCCGTGGGTGTCGTAAAAGGAGACAAAGGGAAACAGGCAGGAGATGGGCAGCAGCATCTTCATGATAACAGCAAAAGTACAATAAAAAAAATAACTGCGGTTGCCAATCCGCTCGCCAAGCGTGGCAACTATGGCAAATACTCTCCAATGATTATAGCAACAAAAAGACGGCCCCCAGTCCCCAGCGGCCCCGCTATTCCTGGCTACGGTGGCGACCATGGTAATGGCAATGGTAATGGTAGGGGCGGGGGTGCTAAGAATCTCCGGTAGAGATTCGGTTGCCACCTAAGACGACTTGACCTGGCAACATACAACGCACGCACCCTGAGGACTGACGAGAAGATCGTGGAGCTAGAAGAAGAGATAGACAAGTTACGCTGGCATATTAAAGGATTATCCGAGGTCCGAAGAGAGGGAAAGGACACACGGTAATCCTCGAATCCGGCAACTTGCTCTATCACCGGGAGGGCGACCATCTGTCCCAAGGAGGTGTCGAATTTATCGTCCACAAGTCTCTCGTTAACAACGGTGTAAAGATTGAGAGTGTGTTATACTCAGAATCACCAAACGGTATTCGCTGAAGGTCATACAGGTTTACGCACCAACCTCGGCACATCCCGATGAGGAGGTGGAGGAAAGGTATGAGGATATCTCTAGAGCCATGCATTCCTCCAAACCCACTATACGGTGTTAATGGGAGACTTCAATGCAAAATTAGGCACAAGAGAGCACGGTGAGCTGAAAATAGGGAAATTTGGAATAGGGCAACGGAACCCAAGGGGCCAGCAGCTGGCCGACTTCATGGAGAAAGAGGGACTCTTTATGATGAACTCTTTCTTCCAGAAGCGGCCCCACAGGAAGTGGACCTGGTCGAGCCCCGACGGTTCCACAAAAAATGAGATTGACTTCATTGTGACGACCAGACGACAACTGTTCAGTGATGTCTCCGTGATCGCGAGGGTGAAAACTGGTAGCGATCACCGAATGGTTAGAGGCACACTGAACCTAAACGTTAAGTTGGAGAGGTCTCGTCTAATGAAGTCAACGCTCCGTCCCCCTCGTGCTCTGTTCCAAAGTCCTGAAACCTTTCAGCTCGAATTACAAAACCGTTTTCAGTGCCTAGAAGACTGCAATGAAGTGGACGATATGAATGACAAGCTCGCGCGGTCGGAGCTAAGTTCAGCAAGATCCGCCGCAGAAGAACACAAAAACTCTCCGATCACACACTTAATCTCATAGCTGTTAGACGGGAGATGAAGCTACATTCTTCAACAGATTTGACAGCATACAGGCAACTGAACAGACAGATCTACAAATGCATGCGGCGGGACTTGCGCAACTTCAATACAGCTTGTATTGAAGAAGCGATCGAGCGCAACCAAGGCTCCAAAGTCTTTGTCAGAGATCTGTCTGCCAGAAAGAGCCAACTGTCAAAGCTGAAGACCGAGTGTGGCAGCATCTTTTCCGGGACTCCTGAGATTTTGAGTAAGATTGAGAGGTTCTATGGGCAGCTGTACACATCATCGTTGGAGCCACACGCAAGTTTGAGTTACGATCTAAGAGCGAGTCTTATCCGACACTATTCCGAAGATATCCAGGACGTCAGTCTGAGCGAGATTAGAATGGCTCTCCAGCACCTTAAAAACGGCAAGTGCCCGGGCGAGGATGGAATTACAGCGGAGCTTTTGAAAGCGGTTGGAAAACCGGTACTTGAAGTCCTTCAGAAGCTCCTCAATTACGTCTTCCATGGTGGCACTACTCCTGAGGCGTGGAGCAGAATTGCGGTGGTCTTATTCTTTAAGAAAGGCGACAACGCACTCTTGAAGAACTACAGACCGATTGCCCTTCTGAGCCGCGTCTACGTGCTGTTTTCGAGAGTCCTTACGAATCGTCTCGCACGCAGACTTGACGACTTCCAGCCTCCCGAACAAGCCGGTTTCCGAAAAGGCTTTAGTACCATGGACCACATACATACCGTGCGGCAGATTGTACAGAAGACAAAGGAGTATAATCTGCCACTTTGCCTTGCGTATGTGGTGGACTATGAGAAAGCCTTTGAGTCCGTCGAAATTTGGACGGTGCTGCAGTCTCTTCAGCGGTGCCAAGTTGCCTGTCGGTATATCGAAGTGCTAAAGTGTTTGTACAGTAGATCTACGATGGCTATCCGAGTACAGAATCAGAGTACGAAACCTATCCGATTGCAGAGAGGTGTAAGACAGGGTGACGTTATATCCCCGAGACTCTTCACTGCTGAATTGGAAGACGTTTTTAAGCTACTGGACTGGAAAGGATACGGTATTAACATCAATGGCGAGTATATCACTCACCTTTGAATTGCCGACAATATAGTCCTTTGGCAGAATCGCTGGAGGCACCTAAGCACTATGCTCAATGACTTCAATAGTGTCTCCCATCGGATAGGTCTTAAGATGAACATGGACAAAACAAAAATCATGTTTAACGTCCATGTCACACCTATACCGGTAGTTGTTGGGAGCACTAACCTCGAAGTTGTTTACGAGTATGTTTATCTGGGACAAATAGTCCGACTAGGTAAGTCCAATTTCGACCGAGAGGTCAATCGACCGATTCAACTCGGCTGGGCAGCGTTCGGGAAACTACGACACATCTTCTAGTTAGACATAGCTCTAAACCTGAAAACGAAATTGTACAACCAGTGCGTGTTGCCAGTGATGACTTACGGATCTGAGATGTGGTCCTTCACTGCTGGCCGTATGAGGAAGCTTAAGGTCGCGCTAAGCTATGGAGAGATCTATGCTCGGGGTGTCTCTGCGTGATAAACTTAGAAATGAGGATATCCGCACTAGAACCAGAGTAACCGACATAGCCCAACGGATTAGTAAGCTGAAGTGGCAGTGGGTCGGAGCTAGCTATATAGCTCGAAGAACCGACAACCGATGGGGAAGAAAGGTTCTCGAGTGGTAGCCTCGTAGCGGTAGGCGAAGTGTAGGGCAACCGCCCACTAGATGGAGTGACGACCTGGTGAGACATGCAGGAAGTCGATGGATGCAGGTGGCTCAGGACCGTGATTTGTGGCATTCCTTAGGGGAGGCCTATGTTCAGCAGTGGACTTGTGAAGGGCTGTAATGATGATGATGATGATGATACAATATATGTCTAGTAATTTTTACTTTTTTTGATACCTACTAACTTTTACTTGTTTAATTCTCTCAGGGTTGACTGGTAGAGAATGCCATATGTCATTAAGTCTGCCCATTGTAATCCTTAGATTAAGGTGTAACACAATAAAGAATAAATAAATAAATATTTCCAACATTTTGCTTTGTCAATCTTTCTTTATTGCTTCTTTCTATGTATCCAAACTACCGAAGCATTCTTTCCTTAATCCTGATCTTAATATCTTTTGTTGAATCTCATTTTTCCCGTAACATACAATTTGTCAACCTGTCATTCAGAGTCACCCCTAACATCATTCTTAATGACCTTGATTTTACCGCATTAATTTTACTCCCATGCTTTGTCTTATATCATACTACATATGATTATCATAGAAAAGTATGGCCTACAAATAATTTTTCCGGGTCTAGATTTAACAAATATCTTGTAAAATTTATGTACGTTAACTGCCCCCAAGATAGAAGAGAAAAACATAATGTGGAAGTAACGTTTTAAAAAAAAAATCTATAAAAATATGACATCATCGATAACATTATAAGTTGAACAATTTGGTGAGGTAGTTTGCGCACCAAATATAAAAATTTATTGCTTGGAATGTGTCCAGATATGTGTCTTAATACGAATACGATACTTACCTAGTTATATTTAAAATACAACAAAATTCCTAGTGAGGTAGCTACACTAAGAACTTCTTCTTTGTTGTGCGTAACACATATCGTGGACAAAATATACAAACCCGGAACAATTTTTTGAGCCAAACAATAAATCAAACACTTTGTTGTACAATTAATTTTTACCGGTGGTTACGCTTGCTTGGATTTCGTATTTGGTAATAATAAATCCTTCCGAATATTTTACTAGTTCATTTGATTTCTATTCGAGTAAAATTGAGTTGAAGTTGCTTTTATGCAAATTGTAACTCCATTTATCTGCAAAATTACATATACATGTTTATGTTTCAACCAGTTAATTGTGCATCTACAGTACATCTTTTTCCACTCCATAGACACCGTAATTATTATGCCATTAGCGAAACAAAACGTTGTCGATATGTACACGTTGCCTATGACTCACTTAGATAAACAAAGAAAGATAAAACGACAGTAGTCTGTAATGGTAGGGTGCGGATGGAAAACTCAGAGATTAATGAGTTTGGAACTGCCTTTATTTATAGATAAGGGTGTCAAACGAGCATACAATCCACCTGATGGTAAGTGGATGCTGTGACCCATAGACATCTACATCTATTCTCGATTAAGGATCAAAATGCAGATGCGTTGTCAGGAGGACTAAGCTATAATGCCTCGTTTCTAGTAAAAAGGGTCTCCGGTTCTCTACACTCACCATACGAAACACAGCAGCATTGAGTTGCTATTTTACGCTGATATACTGTGAGAGCGAAGTCTTTCCTCGGTAAAGTCGACCCATTCGTGTTACAACCATAATATACGAGTAGCTGCAGCATGGCTCTGCCACGTCAAAAACCTTTCGACTACTGTGCTGAACCACTCTTAACACAGGCATTTTAAGCTTATTAAGAGTCGTACCAGTAGACGAAGTGAGGGGCGGCACCCACTAGATGGGGTGACGATAAGAAGTCAATGGATGCAGGTGGCTCAGGACCGTGCTTTGTGGCTTTCTGTGGTGGAGGCCTATGTTCAGCAGTGGAGTTGTAAAGGGATGTGATGTTGATGATAATGATGATGAAGAGTGGTAATGTTAATAGCGTTACTAATATTTTTTAATATTTTTTTATATGGAGCTCTGTGTACGTTTCTAGGTACGGTGAAATTATTACAAAACCGCACACGCACGCACGTAAGGACACGCGCAGGCGCACATATACCGTTGCCGTTCCAAACTATTAAAGTCCACTTCTGAACATAGGCGTCCTCCAAAGATTGCAAAATACGGCGGATATTTGCCATAGTTGCCAGGCTTAGTAAGCGAGTTGGTAACCGCTGATTTTATTTTTATTCGTTATAAGGAAGTTGCTGCTACCTATCTCCTGATTTGTTTCCCTCTGTCGCCTCTTACGACACCCACGGGATGATAAGGGGTAGTGGATATTCTTACACCGCTGCTACACGATAGTTATTGTTTTGAATAATAATTAGAAAAAGCCTATTCGCGTAATACTGTATGTAAATGAAATTATAAATTACATTCATGATTCGCGCAAAACAGTAAATTATAGATCACAGTATTTATATCTTAAGTTCTGTCAATCATTTGTTCCGAATCGTTAAAAAATATGATTGCAATCATCAATACTTTTACGCGACCCAGGTCAAATGACCGAATCTTTCGCGATTGACACTACATATTTTTTATTTTTCAATAATAATTTAAAATTAAAAATTTTGTACAGCCGACTTCAATATGAGTTATTAAGAATGACTCAAAAACTATTGGTCTGACCTTGATCAAATTATATATAATTATAAATATGGGACCACACGAGAAGTACCAGCTTTCAAATAAAAAAAGAATCATCCAAATCGGTTCACCCAGTAAAAAGTTTTGAGGTAACACACATAAAAAAAAACATACAGTCGAATTGAGTACCGTCTCCTTTTTGGAAGTCGGCAGAAAAAGAAACGTTACCTCTACAGATAAATTTGACAAAGACAAACATCCAGACCCGAAACAATTATTTGTAGGCCATATAATTATTCCGTGCGGGATTCGAACACGCGGCCCTTAGAACGGTAACTCACTGCTAAGCCACTGCGTCACGGAACAGTCGAATATGTAAGTCGAACTGCTGAGCACAGGCCAGGGTTGGAGTAATTAGTCTGCAACGCTGCCCCAGTGCGTGTAGCCGACTTCACATGTCTTCGATAGTATTTTTATTCCTTCAACGCCGCGTGCTTACTTACTTAAAATTGCAATTAACAATTTCATTGGTGCCAGCGGAGATCAAGCATGGGTGCTAGCGTACTGTGAAATTACTTAATAAAAAATTACACTTATCTTCGATAGATATATTCATTCATTCCGATCAAAGCATACTGCTAAACATTCGCCTCACCCATAGATTGCCTCAGGGGGATATACTAGGCTTTATATACATATTTAGTTAACATAGGTAGCCAAATTAACTGAGTTTATATCTGTATCATGAGCAAGCAGCTCCTTATCCCCTCAACCTTAAATGCATTCATTCATAACAGGTTAGCATGAGAATTTAAAGTTAAAGTTACGGCCTATATACGTTCCACTGCTAGGCACAGGTCTTCAGCCGCCGCGTGTTGGTGAACTTCACATGTCTTCGAAATATTTTTTTTTCTCACATATACAGGTTTCCTCACAATGTTGCCTTCCACGCTGAGTACGTGGCAAATCAGCAATTATAATTGCAATTAACAATTTCATTGGTGCCGGTGGGGAATGAACCCGGGGTGCTCGCGTAATGTGAAATTTACAGCGAGTGCTTAGCCCCAAAGCTACTACTACCAATGATAAATTCTCATTCGAGCCTTGGTAACTGTCATGAAAATCAATTATATTATTGCGTTTTTTACATTTTGGTTTTTCATGACCCTACTTTTTTGTACTTTCAAATTTTATAATATTTAATACTGTACTTCGTCGCATTAGGGGAGAGTTGTGGTAGCGTTAAATATTCGTCAACTTTTCGTCACAAACAAAGTTACTTTTTTATGGCTAATCCCAACTGAATACTAATTAGGGAACATTATAATGAGAGGCTTATCATGCCGGGAGGTAGCCATTTTAATTCAGCGCGAAATGACAGACTTCACGTGTTGTTTTTTATCGAACAACTGTGATAAATGAGCACACAGTGCACTTGATGGTAACTGGATGCTGTGGCCCATAGGCATCTCCATCTATTCTCGATTAGAAATAAAAATGCAGATGCGTTGTTACTTAGGACTAGGATAGAATGCCTCGTTCCCATTAAAAAGGGTCTTAGGTTCTCTACACTCATCATACGAAACACAGCAGCATTGAGCTGCTATTTTATGCTGATATTCTGTGAGAGCGTGGTCCTACCCCGGTCGAGCCCACCCATTCATGTTACAATCATAATTGGCTGCAGCGTGCCTCTCTCTACCACGTAAAGTAACATGTTATTTTTTTTTTATAGAATAGGGGGCAAACGAGCTTGCGGCTCACCTGATGGTAAGTGACTACCGCCGCCCATGAACAACCGCAACACCAAGGGAATTGCAGATGCGTTGCCGGCATTTTAGAAAGGTGAAAGCTTTTCTTGAAGGTTCCTAAGTCGTATCGGTTGGGAAAATTCGCTGGTGGTAATTGATTCCACAAAGAAGTTGTGCGAGGGAGAAAACTTCTTCTAAATCGCACAGTGGTGGACCGCCAATCATCCAGATGGTACGGATGGTAACGCGAGTTTTGTCGCGACGTGCGATGGTGAAATTGAGCGGCTGGAATTAGTCCGAACTGGAATTATTTTTGAAATTCTTCAATGAGCGTTTAATGATAGTAACTCCGTAGAGAGTTATATGTTTAGGTTTAGGTGGGTGAGTTCGAGATGTTTGGGTCGATTGTTTCGATTGTTTAAGCATCTCGATGGTCCTCGATGATTGTTGGCAATCGATTTGGAAACGGTCGGTCATTAATGAAATATCTTGAACTTGTGTCACGAGCGATAGGCCGTGACGTTGACTAAACTGGCTTGCTCAGTATAAGTCGAGTACGCGAGTAATACGTGTGATATGCGTAGAAGATAGATTTGAAGATTAGATTTTTTTCTTTATTTTAAATAAAATAAGAGTGACAAACGAGCACAAAGTCCACCTAATGGTAAGTGGATGCTGCGGTTCATAGACATCTACATTTGTCCTCGATTAAGCATCAAATTCATATGCGTTGTCACCCCTGGGGACTAAGATGGAATGCCTCGTTTTCAGTAAAAAGGGTCTTTGGTTCACTACGCTCTCTCTACGATCACTACACTTAAAGGCATCTCGCATTTGCCCACATATATACATTGATCTAAAATAAAACGTTTTCGTCCAATTCAAGACCGACCCGAAAATAAAACGCTTTGAAAAAAAAATTAAAATCACTCCAACTCCGCCAAATTCAATGTTTGGTTAATCATATTTTATCTCTACGTCAACCTCCACGTGCTATCTGCGTCAAACAGTGTCTGGGGAAAATATCTTGACAGACGGATACCGAGGTGATTCTATTAGTTTTTTTTTTTTGCTAATATTGGCAGGCAACATGTTAAACAAAAATGATGTACCTAATTAAAAACGTATAAAAGTAAATAAAAGTAATATTTTATTTCACGACTCAGCAGCGGCCATAAATTAACTTAATAAAACACTTAAAAATAATTGTTCATTAATGTTAATTTAGTTAAAATTAAAATTATTTCAAGATCTTCTAGTGAGGAAAATGTTTTATTAGAATAAATTAAATTAAAAAAAAGAATCCCTTATTTCTAAAGGACACGATTCGGAAAGAATCGTTGAAAAGGGTTGACTGTCTTTTTTGCCGGAAGCTCTGACTCTGTAGATTATATTACATAAAATACATACAAAGTACATGGTACATGATCGAATGTTCTGCAGGATTTTTTTATGTATAAATAAAGAAATCTTAATATATACATTAAAAAGAAAAGTGTTAAACAGCGGTTGCAATTCCACTCACTAAAAGTGCACCTCACTAATATTCAAGGGTTGCACTCTAATGTCAGCACAGTCCATCACCATCTTGAGACTGAGAAGCCGCACCTACTTTTCTTGACGGATTACGCATATTGGATGTCCATAGAATGAGGCGTACGTTGACTATTCTGGATTCTCCCTGGAGCACAAATTTCATCCACGTGCCGGAGTATGTGTGTACGTCCGCAATGACATCTGCTTCCAGCGTCTCTGTCACCTTGAAGACCCCACTTTTTCGACAATCTAGGTGATGGTAGATACAGGTATTGATAAAATCCTTTATGGCTGTGTCTATCGATCGCACAGCGGTGACCAGGAGACAACACGATTATTTGATCACCTTAGTGAGGCTGCTGACGTGGCCGTAAATCGGTATCCTACTGCCCTGTTGGTCTTTCTGGGGGACTTTAACTCTAGTCACCAAGACTGGCTGTTCCCATACCAGAAGACTGACCAGGCTGTAAGAAAAGCGTGGATTTTTGCTTTGACGCTAGGTGTTTCTCAGATGGCAAAGGTAGTGATAAGGGTACCCGATGTAGACGATCATATAGCATATTGCTTAGACCTTTTGCTGACTACCGAACCAGATAGATATGAAGTACAGGTTACCTGTCATTTGGGTACATCTGACCACTGTCTGGTGAAATCTGTATCGTCAATACGTGGTAGAGCCATGCTGCAGTTATATTAATAGTATAGTTGTAGCACGAATGGGTTGGCTCGACCGGGGAAGGACCACGCTCTCACAGGATACCAGCGTAAAATAGCAGCTTAAAGCTGCTGTGTTTCGTATGGTGAGTGTAGAGAACCGGAGACCCTTTTTACTGGAAAAGAAAGAAAGAAAGAAAGAAAGAAAGAAAGAAAAGTTTATTTGGTACATAAATCAATCGTTTACAAAAAATATTTACAATAAAAGAAATACAATGTACATGCACCAAATAGGTTTCCACTCAGCATGAGTTCACGGAATTAATAAACTCCGTGAATGCTGGTTTTCAGTGGAACCATAGGAGGATGATAGATGGCGTAACAAAACAGTGATTAATATGTAGCAAACACAATCATATAACAAACACAAAAAGCCTCATATAACAAAAACAGAAAGCAAAATAAAACAAAATTAAAAAACAACAAAAATAGACATACAAAAAAATCTGAATTACAAAAATGAAAGAAAAAAATAAAATAAGACAATAGAATTAGTTACAAATACATGCTTGAGCTGTATGCAAATATTAGTGAGTTATGTGTGGTCACTACAGTTATGCCTTAATTGTGCTTGTTTATTCTTCCAATTATACGGAAACTTAAGTGCTGGACTTTTGTGTTGAAAGGAGATACTTTTTTAAGTTGTTTTTAAAAGACTTAGCAGATGTTGAGTTTCTGATTGGTGGAGGGAGGTCATTCCAGCACTTAGTAGCAGCAAATCGGAAACTACCACGGAAAGCAGCTGTACGATACCGGGGACAAATGAGCCGCAACGCTGATCTAACATAACGATATGAAAATATTAGCTTTTCGAATAAATACGAAGGTTCTTTGTTCCGTATAACCCCAAAAAGCAATGTGGCGAGATGAAGTGTACGTCGAGTGGTCATATGCATCAAGTCGTGCCGGTTAAGAAATGGAGTTATGTGTGATCGTCTCGGGATTGTAAAGCAGAATCGTGCGCATGCGTTTTGTATCCTCTGTATTGCTTTTTTTGTCCTTGCATACAGACATTCCCCATAAACGGTGTCAGTGTAGGATAATTTGGACAAAATAAGCGTTTCACATAATTTAATTCGCATGTCTACCGTTAAAAATTCGCGAATCCTATATAAAACCTTAAGTCTGTAGAAGCAGTTACGCATAGTTTCTAATATATGACTCTCAAACCGCAACTTTCCATAAAAGAGGCATTCTATCTTAGTCCTCACGGCTGACAACGCATCTGCATTTTAATTCGCAAACGAAGATAGATGTAGATGTCTATGGGCCGCAGCAACCACTTACCATCAGGTGGACTGTGTGCTCGTTTGTTATCCTTATTCTATAAAAAAAAATTCTCCACCTGATTACGAGTCCCAAGGTGTTCGATGAATATGGTGGTATAAGTCAGCTGATTGGGATGAGATCCGATACTTTTTTGCATCTTATCCTTGGCGGGAGGTCTGTTTTTCTTCTGCGGATCCGTCGAGCTGCGTGGTTGCAACAACGGATGTGTTGCGTCAAGCTATGGATTATTTTATCCCCTTCTCTGACGCTCCCATAAATAGCAAAGCTCGCCAGTGGTTTAACGCTGAATGCGCCCAAGCTGAAAAGCGCAAACATTTAGCGTACCTATCCTAGGTTGACGCTTGAAACCGCAAAGCTCCGGATATTAGCTCCAAGAAGAGAAGTTTCCAACCAGACCGCCAAGTCCTACAAAAAAGCATTACGGAAAGCTATTCTCGATCGCATTAAGCATATTGGCGCAAAACTCTCTGCCAGATCATCCGGCACTAGAGCTTTTTGGTCTCCGCCAAAGCGGTCAAGACAAACTTCTGTCGGCCTACACTGCTTCCGCTAGTAAAACCGGATGGAACACTGGCGAATACAGCTAAAGAGAAAGCGGACTTGCTCGCATCTCTCTTTGCCTACAATTCACGTCTGGGCAGTGGCAACAACGTTCCATCTAAATTAACTCACTGCGGTACCTCTATGTCGGAGGTTCGTGTAACAAATAAGGAGGTTTTTAAAACCTTGCGGTGTCTAGACGTGAATAAAGGTAGTGAACCAGATGGTATACCAGCTATAGTTCTAAAGGCTTATGCACCTGAGTTGTCTTCTGTGCTCACACGCTTGTTCCTTCTCTCATTTAGGACTGGAATAGTGCCAAAATCCTAGAAGCTAGGTTGGCCCTGTTCCAAAAAAAGGCAGCGGTGCCGGCCCTGCCAATTATCGGCCAATCTCAATTTTTTTTTTTTTTTTTTTATTTATTCATAGAAAGAGTGTTACATAATTTACATTTCAAACTTTGCCAAACTGTATGCCAGTTTGTCGGCATACAGTTTGGCATACAGTATTACCTCCATACTCTGCAAGATTATGGAGTGTATATTAAACGCTCGCATACCTAGAACAGAATGACCTCCTTAGTTACCGGCAATATGAGTTTCGCTAAAAGCGGTCAGCTGGGGACCTTCTATCGTAGATCACACAGGTATGGGGCGAGGCACTCTAAAACAGTGGGTAAGCACTTGCTGTTTCCCTTGATGTCTCGAAAGCCTTTGAGTTTGGTACACGAGCCTTTTGGGTAAGCTTCCAGCGTACGGCTTATCCCCTGATTTGATTGAATGGGTAAAAGAATTTGGGAGTGAACGGTCTCTCCGTGTCGTCGTCGATGGCTGCTCATCCGATCCTATGGCGAATAACGCCAGTGTTCTTCAGGGATCCGTTGTCTCCGCAATTCTCTTCCTGCAGCATATTAATGATCTGCTTATGCCCGGTACCTATGGGTAGGCAGACGATAGCACAGTTGTGGAGAGATACCAACCAAGTCCTCGGGCCAGTCGGAATCAAACCCAGTTCGAAAGTAGTATGGTAGTGCGTGGGAATCTCACACTAAATTCAGTCTCCGAATGGGGCGATGCCAATCTTGTGAAATTCAACGCCTCCAATACACAAGCATGTCTCTTCACTGCAAAAGGGAGCCAAGGTGAGCTGGCTCATTTTTGCAGTGGTAAAGGGCTCACCTTAGCTCCTTCTTTCCGAAATGTATCACTGGAATATATCGATCGCCTTCAGTTGTCAGGGTTTCAGATATCCTCAAATCTGAATTTCGGGCGGTTCATTGAATCCAAGGCCAAAGCAGCTGCAAGTAATCTGGGAGTCCTTGCAAATGTGCGGCGATACTTCACGCCGGGAGAGCTGCTAACTTTATATAAAGCGCAAGTCTGATCGTGCATGGAGTATTGCTGCCATATATGGGCTGGTGCTGCAAAATGCCACCTAGCAACTTTGGACTCAATGGAAAGGCATACTAAAAGGATTATTTGTGACCCGAAGCTGAAATGCTCCGAAATGCGTCCTGTAGAAAGCCTTTCGGTTTTCTATAGGACGCATTTCGGAGAATGTGCGCAGGAATTGCATAATTTAATTCCTCCCTCTCCCTTCCACCATCAGACAACCAGTCGTTCGGCCAGTCTCCACCCTGTCGTTGTTGACTTACCACGCATTCGGACCAAACTGTTCGCTACATCGTTCATCATGCGTACAGCAAAGGAGTAGAATAAGTTGCCGGCATCTGTCTTTCCATCTTATTACAGTGTTGGTGTCTTCAAGGCAAGAGTGAATAGGCTTTTGTTAACCAAATAATACCTATAACCTATAAAAAAACCAAAAGTTTTTTTATAGTATAAGGGTGACAAACGAGCGTACAATCCACCCGATGGCAAGTGGTTGCTGCGGCCTATAGACATTTAGATCTATCCTCGACTTTAAATCAAAATGCAGATGGCCGCCACCCGTGAGAACCAAGATGGAACGTCTCGCTTCCAGTAAAAAAAGGTCTCCGGTCCTCCACACTCACCATACGAAACACAACAGTGTTAAGCTGTTATTTTCCCCATTCGAGCAGACCCATTCATGCTACAACTTTACCAGATATATAGCTGCAGGATGGCTCTACCACCTTTAAATTATTATATTGTATTTTTATTATTTGAATTGTTATAACGACGATACTGGTGTAATTTCTTGTTTCAGTTCTCTTTGTCGCGTGTTTTTCAGTTTCATACGGGCTGATATGGGGTACTGATTTTTTACGTCGCCTCTATACGGTTAATATATCCTCTTGCTGCTGAGGCGCAGTTTTTTGGCAGGCACATCAATTGTGTAATAAATATAAATGTAGAGACCTTATTTATTGCGTCTTAGACGTTGTTTATGATGAATGATGATGACAATAAATCGTTTATAGTATCAAGGAAAGATATTAATGTGTACCTACATTCCAAGTATATAAAATTTGAATACGAAATATGTCCTATATATTTGGTTTACTGCAGATGTATTGAAAATTTTATATTCAAATGAATTAAGTTGAAAAACCGTACCGTGTAATGGTGGTGTAAGAATACCCACTACCCTTTATCATCCCGTGGAGTAAAAGACGACAGAGGGAAAAGGTCAGGAGATCAGCGTCTTCCTAATAACGACTAGACATAAAAACTGCGGGTGCGAACCGGCTTGCCAAGCGTGCAATTATGGCAAATATCTCTATGATCAACGACTTTAACAACGGTAAGTTGAAAAAATTGTCACGTTAGTATGTTATCAACTTGATTCGTTTATGGCTTTATTACTCACGACTCACGACGTCCCCCTTTATGGAATATACTTGAAAAAGACGAAGAAAAATTTGCTCTTGTAAGTTAATCCAAAATTGGTCTGTATAAAATAAACATTTGCGTCCCAACTACGGCGACTACATGAAATTACGCATTACGTGTGTATAATGGACTTACGTACGTTATGTAAAAAAAAACATGCGTGAGTGTCGTGGAACACTCGGTTGGAACGAAGTTCCTTTCGATATATATTATGGATAAACGTATTATATTATTGATGCCAAGCCAAGGCCGTCTACACTAAGTCGTGACGGAAAAATCTTAAATTTTTTCTCGCCTAGCCCCCATCCGCCAAATTGGTAACGTCCGATAAGGAACTTCGTTCCAAAAAATAAAGATTTAAAGTTGGAAAAATTTACTTTGCCAACAAACAATAAAATAAAATAATGTGTCTTACCTAGTTTGAAGAGCACCAATTACGTGCACTATCGCCGTCACCACTAATCCCGGCACCACTACTCTCATCACCACTACACTAGGCAAGACACACCACTGACGATAATACGACACGTGTTTCGCCTCTATGCGAGGCATCTTCAGGTGTAGTAGACTCTGCGGTGTCTGACCGCTTTCATTTATTTATAAAATAAAGTATTTAATTATACTCAAATTAAATCAAAGATTAGTAACATAAATTAAGTTCTATTATAATTTAATTATATACATTAACATAAGTTGTTATACCCGTCACACAGATAGGTGGGCAGAGACGGCATATCAGCCTCTATCGCCTCCTGCACATTCACCTATCTATGCATACTTTCTCGCATAGGATAGGATAGGTACTCCTAATTTGAATCATCTTCATTATATCTCCAATTTGGTTACCGAAGCATTTTTTCCTTAATCCTGGTCACGAAATCGTAAACAAAATATTTTGTCTTGTAATATTTACGAAACCTAATATAAATTGGAAAAAAATATATGTGAGTGTCGTGGAACACTCGGTTGGAACGAATTCGTCTTTTCCGGTACTCCTACTCCCTAGGCGTAGTCCCGAAATCATGGAAGACAGCTTTCGTGCACCCAATCCCTAAAAAAGGTAACCGCTCTGATCCGTCCATCTATGGCTTATCGCCATCACCATGCTGCAGCTATATTACTGGTATAGTTGTAGCACCAATGGGTCGGCTCGACTGGGGAAGGACCACGCTCTCACAGAATACCAGCGTAGAATAGCAGCTTAACGCTTCTGTGTTTCGTATGGTGAGTGTAGAGAACCGGAGACCCTTTTTACTGGAAACGAGGCAATTCATCTTAGTCCTCAGGGGTGACAACGCGTCTGCATTTTGATTCGTAATCAAAGATAGATGTAGATGTCTATGGGCCACAGCAACCACTTATCATCAAGTGGACTATATGTAGGTTTGTCACCCTTATCCTATAAAAAAGCCTGCTTGTTCTCTAAAATAATGGAGTCCATTATTAACAGCCAGCTCATGCGTCGTCCGTCGCGGTCGCTCGGCTGGTGACCTTATGGGTTACCTAACTCAAAAATGGGCGGAGACAGTAGAGTCCAAGGGGGAGGCGTTGGCTGTTAGTATGAACATAGCGAAAGCCTTCCATCGGGTTTGGCACAAAGCGCTTCTTACGAAGTTTCCTTCCTATGGGCTTTTCGAGAAATTGTGCAATTGGCTCACCAGTTTTCTGGCAGGTCGGAGCATCAAGGTCGTAGTGGACAAGTCCGATTACAAGTCTCTTAACGCTGGTGTAACACAAGGCTGCGTGCTATCGCCAACGCTGTTTCTTCTGCATATCAATGACATGTTGCAAACCGGTAACATTCATTGCGTTTGCCGCTAAAAAGAACCCCTTCGTCGTATCTCCTCAGTTTCAAGGCGGAGTGCCTTGTTGCCTAAGCCAGTATCAGAATCCTCGGCGTCGACATATCGAGTAACGTGCAGTTTCGTTGTCACTTGGAAGATAAGGCCAAATTGGCCTCGAAAAGCTTGGCGTGCTCAGCAGAGCGGGACAGTATTTCATACCGGCACATAGCCTGCAACTTTAAAATTCGCAGGTTTGGTTGCATATGTTCCTGGGGGTTTTGGGGCTCCCCAGTGCCAACTCCTTCCATTTGATCGCATCCAGCCAAAGCCGTTCGAATCGTCGGCGGCCGAACTCTTTTCGATCGGCTTGACTCTCTGGCACTGCGAAGAGATGTTGTATCTCTTTGCGTATTTTATCGCATTTACCACGGGGAGTGCTCTGAGGAATTGTCCGGACTAATTCTAGCTGGACAATTTCGCCATCGCACATCGCGACAAAACTCGCGATACCGTCCATGGTATGGACACCATCTGTATGACTGGCAGTTCACCACTGTGCGATTTAAAAGATGTTTTCTTCCTCGCACAACTTCCTTGTGGAATCGACTACCACCAGAGATTTTTCCGGAACGATATGACCTAGGGACCTTCAAGAAAATAGCGTACTCCTTTTTAAAAGCCTGACAACGCATCTGCGATTCCCCTGGTGTTGCAGTTGTTCATGGGTGGCGGTAATCACTTACCACCAGGGGAGCCGTCTGCTCCTTTGCCCCCTCCCCTATAAAAAAGTAGTTCCTTTCGTAGTATATTATTATTGATATCCGTATTATATTATTGATTAACAAATACAAATAAATGAATTACTAGCGTCTATTAAAACGAAGCTTCATTTAAAATAATATTTCTTTCATGGCAAGATAATAAAAAGTGCGGGGGAGAAGGGTATTATTCCATCTCGCTCGCACTATAGAAAGGGCGTGTCGTGACGGAAAGATCTTACACTTTTTCTCGCCTACCCCCCATTCGTCAAATTCGTACCGTGAGATAAGGAACTTAGTTCCAATAAAACGCATAGTACTCGTATAAGATCATCGATGTCAATGAAAACATTCTCATTGGCCTAACATAGATATTTTTATTTAAACTTATTTCATATGGCGTCTACAATATTTGTAATCATGTTTGAATTACATTTTTACAATCTACTACTTTTAATGGATCATCATCATTAGAGTCCTTCACAAGTCCACTGCTGAACATAGGCCTCCCCCAAGCACTGCCACAAAGCACGGTCCTTATTCACATAATGATTTTTTTATATTTACGCGAATACTATACATGGAATAAAATTAATTTTACTGATTTTATTGTGTTTAATTTTAACTTACGCCGCAAAAAAATGGCGAACTGTGATTACACAGGACCCTGCAATACATCATCGTTATGTGGGCACGCTGCACACTCTGCCAAACTCACCGCCAAACGCTTCGTATTGAGGCCTTACTCAATTTAATAATGCGATTTATTCTCTACGATTTCATTATCACTTACCATCAAGTGGGCATTTAGTCAAGCACTGGCTTATGATTAGTAAGGAGAAAAAAAAAAGAAAAAGAAAACATCAATCGTTTTGTTTATTCAATAGAATGAATAAATAATGATATCTTCCTAGAAACAGTCATCGCTCGATTACACGAGTGTTGATTCAAGGATTTTTTCCATTATTTTATCTTGATGATTCATTCTCATAGCGGTTTTTAAGTGACGTTGTGAGGCGCGTGCATTTTTAAATTAGACGATCTTTACCTACCAGATGTTTCGCATCCTTAACACTGCTTCCCGACACCGGTATGGGTATTTTAACATACGCACACACACACACACACACACACACACACACACACACACACACACACACACGCACACGCACACGCACGCGCACGCGCACGCACACACGCACACACGCACGCATGCACGCACGCACGCACGCACGCACGCACGCACGCACGCACGCACGCACGCACACACGCCCGCACGCACACACGCCCGCACTCACGCACGCACGCACGCACGCACGCACGCACCCACGCACACACGTCCGCACGCACACACGTCCGCACGCACACACGTCCGCACGCACTTTGCACTTCCGGTTTTTGTTTCTCTTCTTTTTTTATAGGATTGGGTGACAAACGAGCACACAGTCCACCTGATGATAAGAAAAATAACAAATGTCGTCCATTACGAAAGAAAACAATTGTTACTATGGTTATTCATACACATAATGAAGTATCTGTTGAATTATATATTTAATGTTACATATTACATATTGTATATTTCCTGCCTATAATGAAAAGATGATTAAAATCTTTACCTCAGAATATTAATCGAATATAGATGTATGTGTCTATGTGCCGAAACACCTACATGCATGTAGCCTGTGTATTCATCCTTTTATAGTAATTACTTGAATTAAAAAAAACATGTGTGCAGTTCATACGCGTTATTCACACGCGTGAAACCTTCAGAAAAAGAGACTTGAGATAATAGAAATCACTGTATATTGTATTCTGTTTTTATTCTCTCGCAGGCTAAATCCTATAGATGTATATGTTTGTCCCTCTTTAATATTGCTTTTTCATATCGAGTTTCAAATCAGAACGATTCTAAAGCAGTTTTCACGTCAAAAAAATATTTCGACCGTTTTATCGCGCGTAATGAAAACTCGTCGGCGTTCTAACTTGGACTTGACGGGGCGGCGCGGCGGATTAGTAATTTCTTGAAGTGGATTTTGATATGTAAAAGAGGTGCGATGTCTACGCATGTGAACGTGAATGTGAATGTGAAGTGAAAACGATGAAACAAGTGTGTGAACTTCAAGATAATGTATCTGGTCTACTTAGGCGCCTTGAAATACTATCCCCATTCTCATCGACTTTACTGGCTCAAGCTGCCGTCAAAATCTCCCAAAAACTCAGCAATACAACGCATAAACATGTTGTGAAGAAGTTTTTACAAATTATTATAGGTAATATTTAATATGATAATGTCTTCTTACTTAATACTGGCAAACTTTTATAAGATAATTTAACATTGGCAAAAGTACTAACGTGCGAATCCATTACCGTAGAAAGAAAAATGGAAAATACGGCAGGCGTTAGTAAATGAACTGATATTTTTGTCATTCAGATATCTAAATGCAAATTATGTTTTAATTAACTTGATATTTACAACATCGCATTTCGTTTACATAATAATATTTCGAGTTTAACATTCACTGTTCGATATAATAACTGTCAAAATTGACTGTTATTATTTTAATATTTTAGCAATTCAATTAAAAAGATATATAACATATATAATTAATTCGAAGAAGAAATTTCAATATTTAAGAAATAAAATAAGATACTAATCATAATTAAACATAGAGACGTCGCGACTAGGTTGAATTTTGATTCCAAGTGTTTTCTCATCGTCTCCGCTTTTCTCGAATTTATCAATGTGTAGTACTTTTGATCGACGTAAGTCCGGGATTAAACGACAAGAAAATATAATGTTACATTTGTAGGAAGTTTCAGGAAATTATTATTCAATTTTGGATCATTTTTTTCAAACAATTTGTTCAGGTTATATTTACTAACAAGGGATTTATAAATAATTTTGAGACAAATCATAAATGGTCATTAATCACTTATATTGAAAAAAAAAAACAGAAACACCCTTATTTCTCATACTATCGTTTTCCCGAGGATTTGCTTGCGTCGAATGCGGCTTACGAACATAGCAAAATAGAAAAATTATGGAAGCAAAAAACGGTTTTACAAACTATTACAGAAAGCAGATTGTTTAAATTAAATTAAAATAGTTAAAAGAAAAATGGGCAGTTTTTTATATAGGACAGGATTTTTTTTTAAATAGAATATAGGTGAAAAACGAGCATACAGTCATCCTGTTGATAAGTGATCGCTTTGGCCCACGGACATCCAAATGTCCCTGGATTGAGAATTAAAATTCAGTTGCGTTGTCACCCCTGTGGATTGAGAGGGAATGTCTCGTATACAGTAAAAAGGGTCTCAATTTCTCTTTATTTACCATACGAAACACAGCAGCATTAAGCTGCTATTTTACGCTGGTACTCTGTGAGAGCGGATTACCATATTCTCAGTCGAGCCAACTCATTCGTGGTACAACTATAATACATATTGCTACTGAAAATCAGGGCTAGGATGAGACACTTTATTATGTCCTGAGTGGCAGTCCTACTTTGGCCATTTTTCATAAAATAAGTTTTGTAAGGTTGGTTATACGATTTTTTTTATTTATTTTGCATCTGTCGGCATTTATTTGTCAAAGCTATTTATTTTTCATTGTAAGTGAAAATTAAATCTAGTTATTAACTTACTTACGAGTATACAATGTTATTTTGAATTTACAATGTCAAATTTGTTAAGGAATGGCGAAATATTTTTTTTTAATATAGGATACGGTGACAAACGAGCACACAGTCCACCTGATGGTAAGCGGTTGCTGTGGCCCATAGACATCTTCATCTATCCTCGTTTGCGAATCAAAATGCAGAAGCGTTGTCACCCGTGAGGACTAAGTTGGAATGCCTCTTTGCCAGTCAAAAGGGTCTCCGGTTCTCTACACTCACCATACGAAACACAGCAATTTTAAGCTGCTATTTAACGCTGGTATTCTGTGAGATATATCTCTTTACTTCTTTCTATAGATTCAAGAGAAATATACAATAGAATAGTAAAGGGGTTTTACGAAGCAAGTGTGACTCAAGTCTGTTTATATACAGCGTATCAGGTCCACAGCCAATCATCTCAATATTGCCTCATATGGGGGATATTTACCATAATACCATAGTTAAGCAAACACCGTTTTTTTTTAATTTGACATTAGTGAAAAGAAGGAAAACAAAAACTATTCAATAGTATTATTCGTTTAAGTATAAGAAATTATTATGCTTGTAGCTTGAACAACAGCAATTGTGCGTCATTACTCCATCGCCGTTAATTGCCGCTATTAGCTCATTACGCAATTAGCATAACAATAAAAATATAAAGTGTACAAAGTAATCGCTTACTTCCGTCTAGTGATGTTTGAAGTCATGAGTATTTTTTTTTATTATACGTATATGCCAGTGCTAGACCACAATCCCACCTGTTGGTAAGTGATGATGAAGCCCTAGGTGGTGAATCGCATTGTCTTGGCGTGATAAAAGTCTTTTCACTCTTGCCTTGAAGACGCACAGATTGTATTCGGACGGAAAAATAAACGCCGGCAAATTATTCCACTCCTGTACACATTGCGAAAGAAGAAGCAAACCGTTTGGTTCTAATGTGTGGAATATCGACAACAAAGCGGTGAAGTACCTCCATCGCTTGGCTGTCCAATATCGCATAGGAGAGGGAGGAATTAAAGCATGTAATTTCTGCGCACATATTTATTATCTCCATATAGTATAAAACGAGTGGGATGCGGGAAGTAAAGACTCTAAGAACCTCCGAAGGAGGCGAAGTTATAGCCGATATAAGAATTTTTATTTTTTTGTTTTAAGCCATTTTGACCCCATAGGAGTGTAAGGAGAACTTTTTGCCCTATCCAACCATGACTTCCATGACATCCTCTACATGATAGGCTATTCAAACTGACTATGCCTAAAGGTTGAACCACCCCGCAAGTTTTTTGTTTATGGCCATTTTGACCTCCTATGAATTTAATGAAAACTTTTTGCCCCTATTCAACCATGACCCCAATGACATCCTCTGCATGATAGGCTATTCAAACTGACTAGGATTAAAGTTCAAGTCACTCCCCAACTCATTTCTAGTCTTTACTTCCAACTAGTGGGATGCGGGAAGTAAAGATTGTGTAAGAACTTCCGAAGGAGGCGGAGTTATAGCCGAAATAAGAATTTTAAATTTTTTGGATTTTGGCCATTTTGGCCCCCTAGGACTGTAATGAGAACTTTTTGCCCCTAATCAACTATTGCCCCCATTACATCCTCTACATGATAGTCTATTCAAACTGATTAGGCCTAAAGTTCGAATCAGCCCCCAACTCATTTCTAGTCTTTACCTCCAATTACTTCCAACAGTCACTTCCCGCCGTCTGTACGCTTAGATCTTATAAACAACGCAACGGATTTTGATTCTGTTTTTATGAATAGACAGAATGAATTAAGGTAAAAGTTTATATGTATAATATATGCATATTATATAATTCTTCTGTCCGTGTGTATATGACTGAACTCCTAAACGTCTGGATCGATTTTGATGAAATTTTGTGTGTGATTAAATTCAATAGGGAATGGTTTAGATTTGTCAATTGAACCCAGTATGTGGCGTTACTGTTCAGATCCAGAAATCAACCAGAAATCAACGGAGCGGATCGCTTGTTCCAAAAAAAAGTGACTGAGTGAATTAATAAGACTTTATACGTGGTAGAGCCATGCTGCAGCTATATTAGTACTCGTAGTATAGTTGTAGCACGAATGGGTCGGCTCGGCCGGGGATGGACCACGCTCTCACAGAATACCAGCATAAAATAGCAGCTTATCACTGCTGTGTTTCGTATGGTGAGTGTAGAGAACCGGAGACCCTTTTTACTGGAAAAGAGGCATTCTTAGTCCTCACGGGTGACAACGCAGCTGCATTTTGATTCGCAAACGAGGATAAATGTAGATGTCTATGGGCCACAGTAACCATCACCTACCATCAGGTGGACTGTGTGCTCGTTTGTCACCCGTTCCTATAAAAAAAATAACAGTATAATATAATAAGTCAAGTTATCCTTCACCGCCTTGTACGTGGTAAATAAGCACTTAAAATTCTATTGGTGTTGGCAGTGAGGTGAGATTTACGGCAAGCGTTTAGCCCTCGAATATTACAAAGTCATGCATTCAAGTAAGACGAATTGCTCAATAAACCTCTTAGAAATGTGAGGAGCTCCAGAAGTGGGTTGATATATCTGTATATAGGTTGTGCCAGCCTCGTTGGTCTAGTGTTTATAAACTCAATTACTGTAATGATGTCCTGGGTTCGAATCCTGGGTCGCGCCAAAATCAGTTATTGGGTTTTCTCCTAACTACCGTCCCATCGGTCTATGAAAGTGAGGGAATAGACGGTGCACCTGTGCTTGCGTATACACTTGGACACTATAATCCTGTCCTGCGCCGATGGCTAGTCTCCGTTGAGACTGGCCGCCGTGAGTCACATTCGGTCTGGAGGACATTGTTATTATTATTATTATATAGGCAGTAATTTTTCTTAAGGTAAATTAAAAACTAAAGTTGCTGCTTTTATAAGTCCCACTACCAGGCACAGGCCTTTTGTTTCTGGAAGGGAATGGCAAAGAAGTGTCCACCGCTGCCCCAACGCGTGTTGGCGTACGTCATCGAGTGTCTCAACAAACTTGTGTTTGAAGTCTGGTCTTTGTTGAACAAAGTCGGATTGAGGGCGAGGGATTGAGGACTTTACAAGGCACAAATTACGCATCACATGAAATACTGTTCTCATGTTAGTACCAGGCCATCCCTTTCACCAGACCGCATCCAGCGCAGAGTGACTAGAATCGTCAGCGACCGAGTTCTTTTTGATCGGCTTGACTCACTGGTGCTACTTAGAGATTTTGCATCCAGTTGCATATTCTATCGCATCTACCACGGAGAGTGCTGAGAACAATTGGATGGACTAATTCCAGCCGCTAAATATTACCATCGCAAATCGCGACAAATCTCGTGATACCATCCATACCATCTGAATTAGAATTAATATTAATTTATAATAAATTAATATTAATTTTATTAATATTAATTTAGACTGTTACTCCTTAATACAGGTTATTCTGTAACCTAGCTAGGAGTGCAGAGCTACAACCACTAGATTTAAGGACATAAGTCCCAATATATAAGGGAAAGGGGTCGCAGCAGGACTGTAAAAACTACCGTGGTATCAGCTTGCTTAGCATTGTGGGTAAACTGTATGCTAAGGTGTTAATTGAAAGAGTTATGGAAGAATCTGATGGAAAAATTTGGGATGTGCAAGCTGGATTTAGAAAGGGGATGGGGTGTACGGATCAAGTCTTTTCCATGCGCATGATAGCGGAGAAGTTTTTGGCCAAAAACCAGAAAGTTTTTTGTGCGTTCATGGACTTGGAAAAGGCTTATGACAGAGTGGACAGGAATGTGTTATGGCAAACACTGAACTCATTTGGGTTGAGCGCTGGCTTGATATAGGCATTAAGGTCTCTTTATTAAGGACTCTAGTGCTTGTGTCAGGATCAACGGGGTCTACTCGGACTGGTTTGGCATTCATAAAGGTGTCAGACAGGGATGTGTGGCTTCCCCGTGGCTGTTTAACCTATTTATGGACAGTTGTTTGCAAACTTTGGAAGTTGAAGAATGTGGGTTGAGAATGGGTGAGTCAACCGTCAAATGCCTTTTGTACGCCGATGATCAAGTCATATTTGCATCGTCGGCGGCCGAGTTGCAAATGATGGTTACTTTAATTAATTGGTCATTGAAAGAAATGGGTGTGAAAGTGAACGCAAGTAAGACGAAAGTGATGGTTTTTGAAAGAGAAGAAAGTAAAACTTTATGTGAAATAAGAATAGAAGGGGAGTTGATTGAGCAAGTGGATGAGTTTGTATATTTGGGATGTTTATTTAGCAGGGATGGTAGATATAACAAGGATATAGAACGACGAGTGAACGCAGGAAATAGAGTGAATGGGGCTCTACACGCTATTATGAGGAGTCAGAATGTGTCAACTAAGGCACGTATGGCAATTCATAATGCTGTGTTAGTCCCTACTTTAATGTATGGTAGTGAAAGTTGGGTCTGGCAGAAGAAGCATGAGAGTAGAATAAATGCTGTAGAAATGCGGTCCTTAAGGAGTATGCTAGGGCTGAATCTGAATGACAGGGTGAGAAATAGTGTGATAAGACAAAAGTGTGGTTTGCAAGATGACGTTGTGACAAGGATTAAGAAAGGAATGCTTCGGTGGTTTGGTCATGTAGAAAGAATGAAGGAGGAAAGAGTGACAAAGCAAATTTATGTTGCAGAAGTGAACGGCAGGGTCGGGAAGGGACGCCCTAGACGAAGGTTTATCTACTAAATCGGCGATACATTAAAAATGGGCCAGATTAGGAGTACTCTTAACCGACGAGCGTGTATGCGTAGACATATGGATGTAAAAGAGGCGAGAGAGGTGTTTCAGGATCGCGCCAAATGGAAGTCCGTAGTTTTTGCCTACCCCTCTGAGTGACAGGCGTGAGTGTTTTATGTATTATGTATAAAAAAAGAGCCTACTCATTTTAAAACGCAGCTGTAATTCCCCTGGTGTTGCAGTTGGTTATTACGGTAGTTACTTCCCATTACTAAAAAGTGAATCATAACAATTGGCTCGATAAAAAATCATAGAGATAACACTAAAATGCTATTTAAGGTACCATTTACTAATTATTTTATCAATTTTAGTTTTTAATTAAAAAAAAACACAGTTTTTAGCATTAAAAATAGCATAGATCACTCCTCGCATTGTTTTCTATGTGTTCGTGAAGTTTTATTACAATTGTTTCAGCCTTCCGAAGATTATCCCAGACAGATAGACAAGCAGACAGACGAAAATTTTAAATGTTTCGATAGGCAGTTATTTCGACAGGTAGTTAGTATATAGTTACATACAATTCAATTATATTTATATTTATATATTACGGAAAAAACGCTATCTGACAGAACTTGTAGTTACGTCATCATAAATCTTTAATAATCTTTCTTTGCTGGTAAGACATGCGAGAAGTCGATAGATGCAAGTGGCTCAGGACCGTGCTTTGTGGCATTTCTTTACAAGGCGCAGGTTTGGTCGCATATGTTCCCATCTGAGGCTCCCCAGTGCCAACTCCTTCCATTTGATCGCATCCAGCCAAAGCCGTTCGAATCGTTGGCGACCCAACTCTTTTCGATCGGCTTGACTCTCTGGCACTACGAAGAGATGTTGCATCTCTTTGCGTATTTTATCGCATTTACCACGGGGAGTGCTCTGAGGAATTGTCCGGACTAATTCTAGCCGGACAATTTCGCCATCGCATATCGCGACAAAACTCGCGATACCGTCCATGGTATGGACACCATCTGTATGACTGGCAGTTCACCACTGTGCGATTTAAAATAAGTTTTCTTCCTCGCACAACTTCCTTGTGGAATCGACTACCACCAGAGATTTTTTCGGAACGATACGCATCTGCGATTCCCTTGGTGTTGCAGATGTTCATGGGTGGCGGTAATCACTTACCATCAGGTGAGCCGTGAGCTCCTTTGCCCCTTCCCCTATAAAAAGTAGTTCCTTTCGTAGTATATTATTATTGATATACGTATTATATTATTGATTAACAAATACAAATAAATGAATTACTAGCGTCTATTAAAACGAAGCGTCATTTAAAATAATATTTCTTTCATGGCAAGATAATAAAAAGTGCGGGGGAGAAGGGTATTATTCCATCTCGCTAGCATTATAGAAAGGGGGTGCCGTGACGTAAAAATTTTACACTTTTTCTCGCCTACCCCCCATTCGTCAAATTCGTACCGTGAGATAGGGAACTTAGTTCCAATAAAACGCATAGTATAAGATCATCGATGTCAATGAAAACATTCTCATTGATCTACCTACAAACCTATGGGTGAATTCCTATGACAAAATAGGCTGAGCCTAACATAGTTATTTTTTATATAAACTTATTTCATATGGCGTCTACAATATATGTATAATCATAAGTGAAAACAATCAGCAACCTTTCCGTATCATCGTATGACAAGTTTTGTAATCATGTTTGAATTACATTTTTACAATCTACTACTTGTAATGGATCATCATCGTCATCATTAGAGTCCTTCACAAGTCCACTGCTGAACATAGGCCTCCCCCAAGCACTGCCACAAAGCACGGTCCTTATTCATATAATGTTTTTTTTTTATATTTACGCGAATACTATACATGGAATAAAATTAATTTTACTGATTTTATCGCGTTTAATTTTAACTTACGCCGCAAAAAAATGGCGAACTGTGATAACACAGGACCCTGCAATGCATCATCGTTATGTGGCCACGCTGCACGCTCTGCCAAACTCACCGCCAAACGCTCCGTATTGAGGCCTTACTCAATTTAATAATGCGATTTATTTTCTACGATTTCATTATCACTTACCATCAAGTGGGCATGTAATCAAGCACTGGCTTATGATAAGTAAGGAGAAAAAAAAAGAAAAAGAAAACATCAATCGTTTTGTTTATTCAATAGAATGAATAAATAATGATATCTTCCTAGAAACAGTCATCGCTCGATTACACGAGTGTTGATTCAAGGATTTTTTCCATTATTTTATCTTGATGATTCATTCTCATAGCGGTTTTTAAGTGACGTTGTGAGGCGCGTGCTTTTTTAAGTTAGACGATCTTTACCTACCAGATGTTTCGCATCCTTAACACTGCTTCCCGACACCGGTATGGGTATACACACGCACACACACATACACACACACACACACACACACACGCACACGCACGCACACGCGCACGCGTACGCCCGCACGCACGCACGCCCGCAAGCACGCACGCACGCACGCACGCACGCACGAACGCACGCACGCACGCACTCACGCACGCGAGCACGCTCGCACGCACGCACGCACACACGCACGCCCGCACGCACGCACGCACGCACGCACTTTGCACTTCCGGTTCTTGTCTCTCTTCTTTTTTTATAGGATTGGGTGACAAACGAGCACACAGTCCACCTGATGGTAAGAAAAATAACAAATGTCGTCCATTACGAAAGAAAACAATTGTTAGTATGGTTATTCATACACATAATGAAGTATCTGTTGAATTATATATTTAATGTTACATGTTACATATTGTATATTTCCTGCCTATAATCATCGAAAAGATGATTAAAATCTTTACCTCAGAATATTAATCGAATATAGATGTATGTGTGTCTATGTGCCGAAACACCTACATGCATGTAGCCTGTGTATTCATCCTTTTATAGTAATTACTTGAATTAAAAAAAAAAACATGTGTGCAGTTCATACGCGTTATTCACACGCGTGAAACCTTCAGAAAAAGAGACAGAGATAATAGGAATCACTGTATACTGTATTCTGTTTTTATTCTCTCGCAGGCTAAATCCTATAGATGTATATGTTTGTCCCTCTTTAATATTGCTTTTTAATATCGAGTTTCAAATCAGAACGATTCTAAAGCAGTTTTCACGTCAAAAAAATATTTCGACCGTTTTATCGCGCGTAATGAAAACTCGTCGGCGTTCTGACTTGGACTTGACGGGGCGGCGCGGTGGATTGGTAATATCTTGAAGTGGATTTTGATATGTAAAAGAGGTGCGATGTCTACGGATGTGAACGTGAATGTGAATGTGAAGTGAAAACGATGAAACAAGTGTGTGAACCTCAAGATAATGTGTCTGGTCTACTTAGGCGCCTTGAAATATTATCCCCATTCTCATCGACTTTACTGGCTCAAACTGCCGTCAAAATCTCCCAAAAACTCAGCAATACAACGCATAAATGTTGTGAAGAAGTTATTAACAAATTATTATAGGTAATATTTAATAAGATAATGTCTTCTTACTTAATACTGGCAAACTTTTATAAGATAATTTAACATTGGCAAAAGTACAAACGTGCGAATCAATTACCGTAGAAAGAAAAATGGAAAATACGGCAGGCGTTAGTAAATGAACTAATATTTTTGTCATTCAGATATCTAAATGCAAATTATGTTTTAACTAACTTGATATTTACAACATCGCATTTCGTTTACATAATAATATTTCGAGTTTAACATTCACTTTTCGATATAATAACATTCAAAATTGACTGTTATTATTTTAATATTTTAGCAATTCAATTAAAAAGATATATAATTAATTCGAAGAAGAAATTCCAATATTTAAGAAATAAAATAAGATACTTATCATAATTAAATATAGAGACGTCGCGACTAGGTTGAATTTTGATTCCAAGTGTTTTCTCATCGTCTCCGCTTTTCTCGAATTTATCAAAGTGTAGTACTTTTGGTCGACGTAAGTCTGGGATTAAACGACAAGAAAATATAATGTTACTTTTGTAGGAAGTTTCAGGAAAATTATTATTCAATTTTGGATCATTTTTTTTCAATTTGTTCAGGTTATATTTACTAACAAGGGATTTATAAATAATTTTGAGACAAATCATAAATGGTCATTAATCACTTATATTGAAAAAAAAAAACAGAAACACCCTTATTTCTCATACTATCGTTTTCCCGAGGATTTGCTTGCGTCGAATGCGGCTTACGAACATAGCAAAATAGAAAAATTATGGAAGCAAAAAACGGTTTTACAAACTATTACAGAAAGCAGATTGTTTAAATTAAATTAAAATAGTTAAAAGAAAAATGGGCAGTTTTTTATATAGGACAGGATTTTTTTTTAAATAGAATATAGGTGAAAAACGAGCATACAGTCATCCTGTTGATAAGTGATCGCTTTGGCCCACGGACATCCAAATGTCCCTGGATTGAGAATTAAAATTCAGTTGCGTTGTCACCCCTGTGGATTGAGAGGGAATGTCTCGTATACAGTAAAAAGGGTCTCAATTTCTCTTTATTTACCATACGAAACACAGCAGCATTAAGCTGCTATTTTACGCTGGTACTCTGTGAGAGCGGATTACCATATTCTCAGTCGAGCCAACTCATTCGTGGTACAACTATAATACATATTGCTACTGAAAATCAGGGCTAGGATGAGACACTTTATTATGTCCTGAGTGGCAGTCCTACTTTGGCCATTTTTCATAAAATAAGTTTTGTAAGGTTGGTTATACGATTTTTTTTATTTATTTTGCATCTGTCGGCATTTATTTGTCAAAGCTATTTATTTTTCATTGTAAGTGAAAATTAAATCTAGTTATTAACTTACTTACGAGTATACAATGTTATTTTGAATTTACAATGTCAAATTTGTTAAGGAATGGCGAAATATTTTTTTTTAATATAGGATACGGTGACAAACGAGCACACAGTCCACCTGATGGTAAGCGGTTGCTGTGGCCCATAGACATCTTCATCTATCCTCGTTTGCGAATCAAAATGCAGAAGCGTTGTCACCCGTGAGGACTAAGTTGGAATGCCTCTTTGCCAGTCAAAAGGGTCTCCGGTTCTCTACACTCACCATACGAAACACAGCAATTTTAAGCTGCTATTTAACGCTGGTATTCTGTGAGATATATCTCTTTACTTCTTTCTATAGATTCAAGAGAAATATACAATAGAATAGTAAAGGGGTTTTACGAAGCAAGTGTGACTCAAGTCTGTTTATATACAGCGTATCAGGTCCACAGCCAATCATCTCAATATTGCCTCATATGGGGGATATTTACCATAATACCATAGTTAAGCAAACACCGTTTTTTTTTAATTTGACATTAGTGAAAAGAAGGAAAACAAAAACTATTCAATAGTATTATTCGTTTAAGTATAAGAAATTATTATGCTTGTAGCTTGAACAACAGCAATTGTGCGTCATTACTCCATCGCCGTTAATTGCCGCTATTAGCTCATTACGCAATTAGCATAACAATAAAAATATAAAGTGTACAAAGTAATCGCTTACTTCCGTCTAGTGATGTTTGAAGTCATGAGTATTTTTTTTTAT